>AZIM01001584.1:385611-397320 GCA_000516915.1 Ophiophagus hannah
AAGGGATCTCAGAGGTCATCTAATCCAACCCCCTGCTCCAGCAGGAGATCCTTACAGAATCAAAGAATAGCAGGATTAGAAGTGTGTGTGTGTGTGTGTGTGTGTATCGCTGTCAAAACACCAAAAACAGGTCAAGTAGCTCTGGGAGGTCAGTTGTAAATTAGAACACTTGCTAAGCAAGTGGCCATTAAGCGAGGACCACTTATATTTGGTTTGCCAGTCACATGGCCACCTAGCCATGCCCAGTCAGCAAGCCACGCCCACCCAGTCACATGACCACCAAGTCACACCTACAAATTAGGCCATGCCCACAGAACCAGTTGTTACAAAATTTGAATCCCACCCCTGGTAACATCATCGGTGATAGTAGGTTTAAACTGAGAACAAACCCCACTCCTTACTAGCATTGATGATGTTACCTTGTTTCGGTAATGAAATGTCTGTAAGAAAACAACCAAACTCAGACAGTACCAATGATCCCTCCTATCCAACCTGCATTTGAAAGCTTTAATGCAGAAGAACAGCCCTGTCTAGCTGACAATTCATATAGTCAGGAACAGGGGTGGGATCCTACTGGCTTAACAACCAGTTCGGTGAGCGCATTCTGTGCATGCATGCACACTATTTACAAATTACCGGCTCTTGCAAGCATTCACCTTCTCCTGCTGACATGCAGCATTCAGCTGTGCCGTGCAAAGCAGCTGAGGTGGAAAAAGCAGGGAATAAAGCACAGCCTAGAGCCCGAGCGGGCAGGTGGGCCAAACAGAAGACCTGAAGATCATCACAGCGAACCGGTTCGGTGTCAGCTCTCTTCAGAGCTACTGGTTGTATAGAACCGAGGCAAACCGGTAAAATCCCATCCCTGGTCAGGAATTTTTTTCTGATGTCTAGCCTGAACTTCCTTTTTTGTCATTTTAATTCACTGGTTTTGTTCCTGTTGTCTAAGGCAATAAAAACTCTCCTTCTTCTCTATGATAGCCTTTCAGACAATTGGATATGACATGATAGTTGTATCATATTTATATATCTCCTGGGACACTGAATTTATGTAGATCCTTATTTAAATTAGTTGCTTTGAAATTACAAATTGAAAGAATAGACAATGATTACAATAAATCTGAACATAATTTAGAATTGTTTCAGTAGTAGCTATCTATACTGCTTCAAATTTGATTCTTGAATATTTTTGGGACCGTGCCAGGATATGAATATAGCACCTTTCTTCAACTTTTTAAAGTAGCTATATCCCTCATAGAACATAGCATCTTTCTGGAATTGAAACTGAAGTTTTTAATAACCCCAAAATATAGGAACACTTAAAAACAATTCAGAAGTGTTTTGGTCCACCCATTAGCAAGTCAGTAAGTTTCTTCATTTTGATCAATGATTCGGTTATAAAGAAAATTAAAATTTAAAAATAAAGAGAACAAAAAATGTATAGCAAAATTCAAAAATGAACATCATATATCAATAAACATATATCATTGGGTAGGTTTGTTCCCAGTTCATCACTCATTTCTATAGTTTCAAAAGAGATGATTACAATTGCCAAATTTGCCTTGCATGAAGATTTTTCATTAACTTCTTAATTAACAACAACAATTTCATGTTAATGGAGGAGTGGACCAGACTCCACCAGAGACTAGATACAGAGTTGTTAATTTTAAAGTAGTAAAAGAATTGTAAAAAGTGTCACAATGGGAGAATTGTACATTTTTCTATTAAAAAGTATAAAACAGCCCACTGATCAAAAGTTCATTTCTCCTACTAACCCATGGGTCTCATAAAGCATAACTTTAATGAACTCTGAAGTTGCCTCTTCATGTGCATAAAACAAAAGCTGTCAATTCTTCAGGTGTAGGGTACAAAGCCTTTATTTAAAAAATTCAAATCCCTAGTCTAAAATAGCTGTTTTAAACAGTTACATGTTTTCAAGCATTATAGCTGAGTTGAGTACAAAGGTTCCAGCTGAAAGGATAAAAAATACAAATAAAAAAAATACTTATCTAACCATTAATAGTTAACTTCAGTTATTAGTCACTTATTGATGATTCAAATGTTTTGACCTCTTTAATTAAGGAAATCATACACATATAATTGTTTGATCTAGTTATTAATCTAGGTTCAATTCAACTCCCAAGTCAAACCTGAACTTGATAAAGGCCTTCATTTTTTATCCTGTCTTGACATTCCAAAGTAATGTTTCTCATCTAGAGACAGAAAATAGATACAGAATAGTTTTGAGAAGGATCGCTTTCACGCCAATGATAAGAGTTGCCTGATTTATGACTCTCTGAGATCAATAAAGGCAAGCGGGGATGGGTAGAGTGGATTAGAGGTGATAGATTTGGAGATCTTTCTCTTTTCCCAAGAGAAAAAGGATCTGGCAAGATAAGCTGTTCCTCTGTGTCTGCTTTTTCACTGCTGCATGGGATTCCTTATTAGAATGTTCCATTGAAAAATGACAGATGCACAACAGTATTGTGACCTTTGGTGATTGATCGGGGCTGAAGCAAAGCTACTTAGGGAAAAAAGGAATGATCCAGCAGGACATATGCTTTTTTGCATTCGGTTGACAGTAGGATTTTTATTCATTAATGTCCACAGACATCATGTTCCTGGAATGTATGTTTATGTTTGTATGAATGCAGAAAGCTAAGTGGGTGAAAAAAATCAACATCTTTGTAAACCGGCTCTGGAGAAGGGGCTGATTAATTTTATATTGAATCATCTCTCCCTGAATTCTCTTATAAAGTGATAGTCTCAATAAAATTTTTCTCTTTCCCCATATTAATATGTATTGGAAGAGTAAGTGCTTTTAATGAGAAAAAAAGTACACATTTCATCAGCCGCTACTGGAAATGCTTATTCTTTGCTTTTCTAATAAGTTATTCTCCTCCTTCCACCAGACTCTCAAACTCAACAAATACCCAATAATGTTTCAAATAATGTTATTCAGAACTGAATAGTTTTGATGTGCTGCAGCACATCTCTGAGTTGACACCCTCCAGATGTATTGAGACTGCTGGATGCCACCTTCCTCGCAAGCCTCAAGTGCTAGGTTAGAAAACCAGCTGCTTAGTAATTCTATATACAGAGAGGAGAGCAATGGAAATTGAATAGGAAAACCCCCTTCCATTCATAATTTATTCCTTTGCACTGTGATATGTATCTGAAGAAATGCAGCTGAAATGCATTGTCATATTTCTATGAATATACAAATGTAAATGAGTGTAGCAGTAAAGACTTTGACTACCATTGGAAGGAACCAGGTTCAAGTTCACCTTCTGCTATGGAAGCTCACTGGGTTACTCTCTCCCAATCTAAACTTAATAAATTAATACATAAAGACAGCCATGTGTCAAAACACACTGTGACACTGACTTAGGCTATTTCTCCACTGGTGCCTTAGAATATCTTCTAGAGTCACTCAACCATTCTTTTGCCAATATAGAAGTAATGAGGGCAGCTTTTATATTACTGCATTGATGAATGGATGGCTCTAGAATATGCTCTAAGGCCCTAGCATGGAAAGAATGAAATAAGAAAGTTTACAGACTCTGAAATTTGTCCTTTTATCAAGTATCAAACATTCGAACACACTTTGAAGTATGAAAACTATGTGGCATGGAATATTAAAAGATTCATTTATAGTTCAGAGGTTCTGGACATCTGATTAACTAGACTCTGATCACTTAGTCTCCAGCCCTCTGTCCCTAATTTCATTCTTTTGGTAACTGCCAGACTATACTGACTCCGAGTTTTAAAATGTTCTTATTTTTCAAGAGATAGCAAACAAAATCCAGTCATAATCCTAATTTTCCCTCCCAAAAAAGTGTTTGCTCCCCACTCCATATACCACTGAATCATTCTTTAAAAAATAAAAATTATACGGGTAAGAAATATTTTTGCTTGCAAAATGTGANTTTTTTTTTCTTTCAAAATGTGACTCTCTCTCTCTAAAAGAAGCAAAAATATATGGAGTGACATCTATTTATTTGTTTGTATGAGTGATCCTTCCTCTTTCTCTGCTGGTGAGTACTCGGGAAGTTGAGAAAATTAAAAACAGATTAAAAAACACAAAAACATTAAAAGCTAAATTTAGAATTAACATCAAACAATTAACAATTAAGAGCTTGGCAAAAGTGTGTCCTTACAGATTTTCTAAAATGCTAAAAGTGTAGAGGCCAAATGCAACTCCCAGAGCAATACCTTTATTTATTTATTTATTTAGATTTAGAAGACCGTCCAGCATACTGTTTATGGGCAACATATAAATTAAAAACAAGTTCAATGCCTACTATATAGATAAATAAGTCAACAAATAAATCTCCCCAATCAAAAGAAATAATACACTCCAGATGAATACATCCAAATGTACTCTACAATTTGGAAGAATAATAACAGGTTTTCAAGGATTATTTAAAGGCCTCCGGGACAATGCATTCCCAAAAAGTAGGGACTGCAACAGAGGAGACTCTAGGGCTCTTTAGAATATGCTGCTCATTTAATGAGCTACAAAGTACCTGCTCTATTGAATCCTATGGAATGAACNTGGAAGAGTCAGTTTATGAGACATTCTGTAGTCTGGGAATATCAAAAGAAAAGCTGGAAGAAGCCCCCAAATCCAAATGCTCAGAAACATTTTGAAGAAAAGGGTCTTTTTTTCCCTAGTCATGATTTAGCTTCCTGGAGGAACATGTACTTCCTCAAGCTTGTTTCTCCAACTTTGATTTACAGTTGGGAATCTGAGTACCTATCATGCTGGCAGAGTCTGAACTAGCAGCCGGTAACATTGGCTCATATAATTAGGTTCGTCCCCATGTTACATCCATTCCAGGATACTAGAGCAAGACTCCTAAATGTTTTACATGAAGTTGTGTTGTCCTGAACTTACAGAAGTCAGAAGGTCAGAGCAACAGCTTCCAATCATTACACATCTTGCTACTGAATGAGACACTGTGATGTTAAGTTGTTCAGTCATACATTGATAACATAATAGGGACTTGAGGGGCTGTGTACACTGCTGTGCAAGATTGAAGAAAAGAAACAGAGTCAAATAAGATTTTGCATTCCCAAATAGAGTATATGTTTTATCAAGTCCTCGGATCTAATAACCACCATCATTTGTGGACTAGTTGCATTTAAATGAGTTTTGCCTTGTTTGGGACAATACAGAGTGCTAAAAATTGTACATAAGATGAAATATTCTGTGCTGCTACAATAAAATATGCTTTGCAATACCATGTAAATATTGAGATACCTTAGTCTTACATATTTAATATCAAGAACTTATACATTTCCAGTAACATATATTAAGTGACTGCTTTAGTTCCTAGGGATTAAGGCAAGACCATATTTTGGAGAAGGAACATAACAGAACTGCTTACATCATTGTCTATTTTGTAGGCTAAAAGCAGAGATTATTGTTGTCTAACTACACTAACAATAATGGGTAGTAAAATAAATGTTGTCTTCAATCTTAATGATTTACTGTTGCTTTCTATCATACAATAAAAGAATAATCATAGCTTATTCTGATGTTCCCATTTTTAATGAAATATGAAAAGTTAAAAAAACTGTATTCTTCAGAAGGAACATAAAAGTTGTATATCTTCCTGTAAGCATTTTGGTTTTTATCCATGCCTGGGACTTAATTTAATTTTTTAACTTTTCCTTTGCTTTTTACTTTAAAAGTGGATTAGTTGGCTGAATGCTGATTTATTTCAACCCTCTTGATGGACTTTAGCTGTTCTCTTTTTTCCCTCTTAATTTTTGTTGGTTCTAAATAACTAAATGGTTCTAAAAGTTCTAAATAACTTTTGTTTTCCATATAGAAGCATGGCATGTTTGTTGATGATGAAGTGCTCCCATTTAATTTATATGAATATTGGATTCTCACAAGATGGTTTTGGTATCTTTTTGATTTACAAAATATTTGGAGTTTATCTTTTTTATTTTTCTTTTAATCTTGGTTCAAAATATCCACAAAACAACATTTCTTCTTCTTTTTTTGCTCCAGTTTCTTTGTTCTCTGGTTAAGCTCCAGAGAGCAACAGTTTATTACATTATAGACAAGTAGTGGATGAAATCTGAAAAAAGATATTTTGACAACATGCAACTTTTAATCAAATATGTTTTTTAAAAGTTTGATGAGATGATAATGCTTGTGGAAAATAAGTGGAGGCATGTAGCTTTTGAGGGATCTAACTCAGAAGTTGCAGATTCACAGAGATATTGACTATACAGCAAGTTGCCCATGTCTTTCTGACCGCTCTCAGAGGGAACTGGAATCTTCAAGACTCTCCTTCCCACAGCATCCAAAAATCATTTTGTGTCCTAAGCACCTCCATTCAAATCCAGGAGCAGCACTGCCAGAGAATCAGCCAGCAGCAAAATCAGCAGATTGCTGGCTGAGAAAAAAAATATTCTTACCCTTCAGCAGCCACTTTGGTGAGCAAAACTAGGCCAATGTGATTTCCTTAAGGAAAAGCAAGAGTTGTTCAAGATAACTAAATAGATGAAAACAAAGACACCCCCCAAAAAACCAAGGTAAGATCCAACAGGGGGTTAAAATAAATTAGCATTCAAACAGCCGGTTAATTTTTAGAGTCAAAAAGCAAAATAAAACAAAAACTTCAAAAAGTGTAATTAAAACCCAGCCATTCTTAAGAGAATGATTTGTCAAGGGGGAAAAATGGATGACCTGACTTTCCACTGCTCCCACTAGGAAGTGTAATTTTTAAGTTTCATCGTCCCAGGTGGATCCACGGTCATTCAAAACTCATCTTGGATCATTCCTAAGTACTCCCATTCAAATCCAGGAAGCAGCGCTGCCAAAGAATCAGCTTTGGTAGCATAAATCAGCAGATCATCAGCAGAAGAGAAAAAAGTTCCCACCATTCAGCAGTCATGTTGAAGAAGGACCCTATTCAAGACATGTCAACAAACAACCAAACTCCTGTGCTTCAGAATTCTCAGGGCACTATCTAGTTATATATACTTTGAAGCTCGTATACAGATATTTAGCCCCCCGTTAAAACCAGTGCTGAATTTTGATTGGAATATGCTTTCATACGGTACTTATAACAAAACATCCATCTAATTTTACTCTACAGTTTTAGAAAAGGATGAAAAACAATTCCACTCTGAATCTTCTAAAGCAGCTCCACACCCCTGGGATCTCACAAGATTAGCTGAATCAAGAATGGATCTAATTTACTTCTGGTTCACCTGTTATTGATTTAAAACTGCAGTAAAAGTACTTTTTTAAATGTATGACTCTCTGGAGTTTCCAGATTCCCCATTAATTCCAGATTCCCTCTTGGTTCATCCACCTCTGGGTTTCTGAGCCTCAATTCTTTCAATAAGCAAAGTGGCTTGATACTTTTGTCAGCTCCCAGGACTGATGAATTTGAGGAGAATGTGCAAGACATTCATGTTATTTTATTTTCTCAAAGGGACTTTTGCTATTTCAATGACAGGCACTCAGGAGATAGCAATATTTTTTGCTTTTTCCCAGAATTTTGAAAACAATCAGTGTGTTTTTAGATGTTTGTACTCAGCACTATAGAAATGTCCAATGAGCAGCACATCAATAGCTAATGCAAAAGCTTGAAGATCAGAATGTTTTCATTCTTGCATGTCCTCTGAACCATAGATAAAGATAATGATGCCTGCAAAACAAAGAAACAAGCAAACAAAAATCCATGACACCAAAATTATGACACAGATGCAATGATGTCATTGCACAAAGGTACCACTATATTCTTGAAGCATTTTGCCGGCCACAAGTATGTAAGTTGTAGTATTTCTATGATGTCAATAAATATGTTGCAATTGCCTCCCTCTTGCCTCCCTTGAAGATTCTCCTGAGTATACATCTTTTGAAGTCTGTGAGCTCCATTGTGCTGAAGATATTTTTCCCAGGACCCCAAATTTCCTTTGCTACTAACTAGCAGTGTCTGAAATGAAATACAAATACAATGAATAGGAAAGGGTTATCCATAGTACCTACCAGATTTTTTGGTAGTCCAAAAAGTAAAAAGTAGCAGCAACAATACAATCAAAGCCTTGCCTGTTCTTATTGTAGAAAAGCCCCGCCCCCAAGATTAAAATATTCTTTATTCCTAATATTAAAAAGAGGCAGGATAGAATATTGCCCCAGAGGAGAAATGGAGAAAAATCTTAACAAAGGCAAAAAGCAACCTGTTTTCCTGCCATAGGAAAACAGCCTCAAATAGAAGCTTGAAGAGGCTGGTCTTTAGGAACGGAGATTTTGTACCCGTTCACAAAGACTGGGCCAATCTATTCATAAGCTAAGAGACTCCAAATAAGCAACACAATAGGCAAGCCAAAGCTGACAATATTAGCTCAGACAAACACCTAGGATTTGCATTTCCTTTTTGCCTGTAGAGCCAGCCATGACCCCTACATGACTCCACAGGAATCTGGCAACAGCCTTTAAAATATTGAAGGACATATTCTTGCACAGAAACAGGCATCTAAATCACAAAGCCCCAAATAATGTATAAAAACCCATCTACTCAACCCCATTCTGCAATGGCATTGACAGCCACTGCAGAAACATGCTGCTGTCACTAGTTTCTGGCTATCAAACAGAGACCTTTTTTCTTGCAGCCTGCCTCCATTTTATTTCCAGTTTCTTTCTCCCAGCTTGGAACTGGACCAGATTTTTCTTCCAATACTGTGTGTTGCACAGGAAAAAAAATAGGCAGTTCAATTGCATTGTTGCAAGCATAATTGATGTGGCCTGATACTGGGCGGATATCATTTAGTTCTAATCCTATTTATAAACTGTATTTTTACACACTTTGCGACCTATTCTATACCAATTTTATTTGCTGAGTGTTGAATGTTATATGACCATAATTAGTAGTGTTTCTGACATGAATAAAGAAAGGACCATAACCCTGACTATTCTGACCATACCTTGAATGGAAATTTGTATATTACTTCATAAACTTGGTTTGAGGAATAGTTCCAGACCCACATGCCTTCAACCTGCATTATTAGAAAATGAAAATGGGATGGTTGCAGAGTTTTGTGCATGTGTTTTGAAGATGTTATAAACAAAAAGCAAAAAAGGGGAGAGAAGAATCCACCCCAGAATATAATCCTCTCATTTAGTAATCAAAACTAATTTTACATTTCAATTCTTGCCATATGTTACAGTTAGGTTATTCTTATTTAAGTCATTTTATATTACAATTTTTGAAAATGAGAAAGTAAACAGAACAATAATATGTACATTTACAAATGTTCTCCATTCAAAGTTCCTAGCAATGAAGCACTTGTTCAAGTATAGAAAAAGAAATATGCCTTTTAGGCTGTTATAATGCCAATATTCTTGTTTGGAAGAGAAGGGTGTCCATCTGCCCAGGAAAAAGAAAACATAAACTGTGACAAAAAAGTTCATCCAAGAGGAGTGATTTTCAATCAACAACATAACTAGGTCTGTACATATTTGAACAATGATTCATAAAGAGTGTTTTGGATGTTATCTGAGTACAACATTTCTCTGCTACTAATTAAAGGTGCCATTTCCCCCCCAAAACTTCTATATAGGCCTTAAAACAATCGAGATACATCTGCTTTAAGGAATCAACTCATTAAAGCAGCCAAGCCATTAAAGTTTGGGCAGAAGCCTGAGAAAAGGTGGGTTGCTTTAACAAATAGCAGAGCTATTCATTTGAAATCCCAAGTTCTTATGAATAATTTTCAAAGCACGCACAGCTCTATCTGGAAATAATCTAGATGAGACATGGAACAAGTTACTAAATCTTTTAGTCTTACTGTAAATATAAATGTAATAAGAAAATATTTGTAAATATATAAATGTAAAACCTTGTGGTAAAGAGTTTTCTCATAGAGCAGGCCTGTCAAACTGTCAGCCCATGGGCAAGATACATCACACACAGGCCACGCCCACCCTGGCTCAGCAAAGGCGGAAAAACGTCATGATACATCATAACCCATGAAGCGATTGAATTTGACAGCCATGTGATACAGTGATTAATGGAGCTTAAGCTCAAGATAGTTGAGAACTGTTTTGAGAATTCTAGAGGGGGGAAATAGCCTTTTTAAGCTAGTCATGAAGGTTCGGAAATAGCTGAGCCAAGTGGATTGATTGCTGATTTCCTTTGTTGCCACAATATTTTGTTATGTCCTTCAATTTTCCCAGTCATGAAGGTCCAGAAGTGGCTTTTTCTTTTAGTTTTAGGAAACCATCCAGTCATGTTTGCAAGATAGAAGGTCCTATAAATCAATGAAATGAGTCTATCGTGGGGTAAATGAATATTCTGTGGCTATAACCATCACTATTGCAATTACCAATATTAACTAATGCATTTATTAGATTTCTAATAAATAGACTTTAGACTTTCTATTCTTTCTACTACAGTGTGCCTGGTGTGTTTCCAATTCCAATGCGTCCATCAGTCTGTGTGTATCCGCTGATATTGTATATGATTTTAATTTCTGCAGAGCCGAAATGTTCCTACATACCATTTGTGAATGTCAGTGTCAAAACTCTCTAGTACTGCTTGAATGCCCAGGCTAGGGGGTTTGTTGGAGTCTGCTGGAGACTATTTTTTCACTCATTTCTTTTGCATGAACTGTCTAAACAAAAACAGGATGTTTGGTGTCATCTGCTGTATACCACAAACATCTCAAGAATCATGCTTGGCAGTGGCTTGGCAAAGGAGGGGAGAAAATGTGCTCCCAAGACTATGGATTCTGCTGACTATTTCTGATGATTCTTTTGAAAAGTGAAACCCATTATCTAAGATTATGTAATTCTAATGTTTATCTTTGAAAGGGTTGATGAAAAACTACAGAACAAAAGATCTTTTGTTTCTTGCCCACCAAGTTTCCTGCGGTTCTTGAATTCTTATTGCAAATTCCTCTAAACGGATCTGTCCTATGTTGAAATCATGCCCTGACAAGATTAACGTGGGCAGATTAGCATCCGTACTAGGATCCAGGATTTCTGGGCAAATCGAAGTATGTGTACGTAAGTGACTGCATCTAAACGCAAGAGCCGCAGGATGTGATTATGGCACTGATGTGACAAACGGACCACAAGGATGTTTGGAGAAAGTCGGAGAGAATATTCGTGGCTTCAGGATTTGGCCACACGATCTTTTCCGCCAGTGATGAGAAGCGCTTAGGCTTCCGCTCTCTCTTCACCTGGCCGGTCGCTCAAGCCACGCGTCCCCTTCCCCCAGCGGCGAAGGGCAGGCTACCCACGCGGCAGAGAGGAGCGGGAAAGGAAGGTTGGGGTGGCGCTCTTCGCTCCCGCCTCTCGCGGAGCAGAGCCAAGGCAGAGTTCGCCCACCCGGGCCGCCGCCCTTTCCGCGGAGGGCGACGCAGACCGGCCGAGGAAACAACAAACNGGGCCGCCGCCCTTGCCGCGGAGGGCGACGCAGACCGGCCGAGAAAGCACCAAACTGCCGCCACCGGCGCCTGGCTGGAGAAACCCTTCCAGAGCAGCCTTTGGAAGCCGGAGTGGGCGGCGCTCCAGCCGGCGAGTTTCAAGCAGGCGGGGAAGGGACCCGGCTCAGCCTTCGTTCTCCCGGCGCTGAAGCTCAACAGCCGCGCGCTTTGCCTGGACATGTCTTGAGAAACTTGGATCTTGTCCCGCCCCTCTCAACTTGCTAGGATTTCCCCCCCCCCCCCCCCCCCTCC
>AZIM01001584.1:397325-415949 GCA_000516915.1 Ophiophagus hannah
CCCCCCCCGCTCCTCTCCTTTCGAACCGGATGGGTTCAATCCGGCAGGCAGCCACCTGGAGATGGAGAGAAGCGGGCGAGCTCTCGGGCGCTGGAAGAGACGGAGCCAAGAAGGTCTTTGATTTGGTTTATGCGAGTCCTTTGAACCCGGGGCTCTTGGAATGGACTGAAGCGGAAGGAATCTAGATGTAAAGCAAAGCGAGGTTGCACCCAGCTGGCCTGGTTGGTGAGTCCCCCTCCTTTCATCCCTTCCTTCCTAACCCTTCCAGTTGCGTTTCGGAAGCCCCGCGTTGCTTCACCTGAAAGAGGGGGTGTTCGATAGACGAATGGACAGACACTTGGGGGCACCGGCCCCTTTGCGTGCTCGCTCTCTTAACCTCCTGTAGTTTCTATCTGCCTGACCCCTAGCAAAAACTCCCCCACCCATCCCCCCTTTTTTCTTACTGCAAGAACCAATCATCCCAGGTGCAGTCTGCGTCTCCCAGATCGTTGTTTAAGGAACCTGGTTGTAAAAGGGCGCTCCTAACGTTTACGTATATGGTCGAGTGCAACTTGTTTTAGGAATAGTGCCTTTGGGAAGGAGAAACAAGTAGGCGATCCACGAGGAAGCATTATGGCGCAGCGCCCTCTAGCTACCAAAAAGGAACAGAACCGAGTTCCCGTCCTCTTTTCTGTGGCCCGAATCGTCGCTTCTTGGACCGGTAACCAGCCAGTCAAGTTCAGCATTGTCCGGAGCCACGAGGAGGGAGATCTGAGCACCTAGCCCCCCACTCCATTGTTGTCCCACCTTCTTTGGGGGTCCCTTCCGGTTTTCTCCAAAGGTGAGCCTCGAGGGCAAGCGTTGGCGTCTCGTTTCACGACCCGAGTCAGTCACGGGGCGTGTGAACAAGAATAAACGAGCTTTCTAAGCCGAGGTGTGGGGTGGGATTGATCGCAGCCATTTGGGCCCCCTTTAGCACTCGTCGGGGGAACCTTCAATTTGAAAAAAAGCAGGGCTGGTAGTGAGCAAAGAGCGTGGCGCACCTTGGAGAATCTGCTTCAGTTTTAGCCCCTCCTTTTTGAGGGAGGTTTTAGTAAGGAAAAAGGCGATTCCTTCCTTCCAGGCAATTAAATTTCGGAGGGTGGGTCGCAAGGTTGGAAACCGGAACTGACTAAACATGCTGCTGCCCCTTCCTCGGGGATGCCTCTTTAAGGCTCGTCCCACAGCAATTTGTTTTACGCTCTCCTAGTTGCAACCCGTTTCTGAAATAGTCGTGGGAGGAGAGATGCTCAGTTAAAGCTGTCGCACCGTTGGTAATTCACACTCGGGTTGCTTAAAAAAGCGCGTTATTCCCAACAAAGATCAACGTGGCGCAAAAATCGACGTATGTGCCACCTGCTACTCCCAACGCGAAGGGATCCGAGCTGTCCCTGTGATCCTCAGGCCACTTGAGCCGGTACGCGCTGGGTTATTCAAGTGATTTGAAATCACAGCGACCTGAAACGGGTAACTCCGTCCGAC
The DNA here is from genome assembly GCA_000516915.1 of Ophiophagus hannah. Classification (NCBI taxonomy): domain Eukaryota; kingdom Metazoa; phylum Chordata; class Lepidosauria; order Squamata; family Elapidae; genus Ophiophagus; species Ophiophagus hannah. Next base: position 398,826 of record AZIM01001584.1, read on the forward strand.
TCCGCATCCCACCCGGAAGTAGGTCCATCCAGGTCTAGGAGGCATTTACTCCCCAGCAGGATCGTGACTCGACTGCCACCCTTCTGCATGAGACCGCGGCCGGCCGTCGTTTACAAGGATGTAGCCCAAACGGGCGCGCCCCAACAGTTTCTGCGCATCGAGATGAAATTCAATCTGACAAAAGTGGTCTAATGGAAACCAGAGCCAAGTATCAATTTTCTTATGAGTAGGATGGGTATAGGATCGCGCAGCGAAGCCAACTGGAGGATACTTCTAGGTAAGTACGTGTAGACCTGTGGCTCCAAACCTAAGCATCCTATTCCAGGAGTAAGTCCCATTAACCACAAAAGGATTTACACCGGAGTAGAAGCCTAAAGTTGCTTGTGGACGTTCTGGAACTACTGAGGCCTTGCTTTGCTGCTGCTTCCATCCATTCGCCTACGCATATTTGCAGATGGCAGGCACGTTCTCCGCCTTCTGTACTCTAACTGCTGATAGGCAGGTGAACGCCAGTTTTTATTGCGCTCTTCAAAGGATTTCAAACTACCCGTTCATGACACGGCAGTTTTTTAAAAATTCATTCATCAGAGCACGCCTCGCCTCTTTTTATCAATGGGGAAGGGGAGAAAAGCCTGCCTTTCTATAAATTGGTCGGAGTGTTCCTGAAATTAAGAGGTGGATTGCTGGTGTCGGGTTACATTTTAAATCAAAGCTCTGAAATGGAATCTAAAAACCCTCCCATTTTCCCGGAGTTTCCCCCTCCTCCAGGAGAAACTCCCCCCTCCCGGTTCCTATTGGAGAATCCCTTCCAGCGCTCAGTCTCTCAAAAATAATCCAGCAATGCATCTCGTGTACGTGGAAATTCGGACTCCTCAAAGTAAGTAGCTCAGCTTTGAAATTCCCTAAGTAAGACGCCCTGTTATTTCCTCTCAGAAGCGGGCGGAGGTGGTTACGGTACGGTAATCTTTTGTTGGGCAATAGAGGCTGCGGGCACTCCTGAAAAGTTACCGACAGGGCGGTCCTTTGCCGAGTTGAGCTTCGCTAACCTTTAACGTTGCTCGGGAACGCGCTGCAATTAATAATTCAAGTATTTCAGCGGCGTTGCTTAACCGAGAGAGCATCTCAGCGCCGATCAGAGCGATATCGAAGCCTCGGGCAATGCGGTCATGTTTAGGATCAATCGCGTTGCAGGCGCCTGAATCCAAGGAGATCAAGGAGCCGATCTGATTCAGGCAGCATCCGTTTTACATGTATCTGGGAATAAGCTACTTGCCGTCAGTGCTTTACTCATAAGTAAACATAGCTATTCCTAGGGAGTTGCCTTTAGAAGGCAGGCAAGATGGCTTGTGGAGTGCTCTGACGGTTGTTGGGTCCAAACTGTTACGGGGGGGGGGGCTTTCGCGTGTGCATTCCTTAGTTTAAATCGGGCATGTTTGTCTTTAATTCAAATTCGCGACTGTTTTTAGAACTGCTTGTGCCTCCCAAGTTGGCGTAGCTGCCCTTTCCTGCCTCCCTTTAATTTCTGGTTGGGATATGATACTTTGCGGGATCCGCACGAAGGGCGTTGAGGTGCTTTGGGGTTCTGCAAGATTGAAAGGTTAGCCGTTCTCCAGCTGTGAGCGCAACTACAGGTTAATACGACGGTCGGTGTCGCTGGGGCGGCAGAGCATTAAAGTGCCAAAGGAGGCAAGTTTTGGTTCGCGGAGCCTTCCTTTTAAGGGCTTGTAACAATGTGCAGACTATACAGCAATTACAGGCATGGAAGTGCTAGGAGACGGACTCTGAGCTCATGCTCGGCCGAAATCCGGGCGGGTAGAAACTAGAAACTCTGAGAATCTGAGGCTTTATAGTTCTTTTAAAAAAGAAAGGAAAAGATGCCTTGTTCACATTTCCTTGCCTTTAGGGCATTAACCCAATGATGGATTAAAGTCAAATCTTCGAGGGTTCAAAGAAAAGATTAACATACTGCTAGAGGCAAGCAGTACTTTAAAAGTAGCTGCAAAGCAGCCTTAAATATATTTAAAGGTTCTTAAAAAGATTTAGCTGGATTTATCATAAAGATCAACTGTGTGCATATGCACTCAGGAAGCCTTACTCCCAGCCAGGTAAAAAAAAGTTTGCAATTTTTAAAGGAAGCTCCACCTAGCTTTACTTCCGAGTAAACAAGATTTGGTCAAGCTAAGACTGCTGCAGGCGGCTAATGAACCCGGTGAGATTTCCTCTTGAGTAAACAGAGCTCTGACCCAACACACCGCCTTAAGCCTTTCCTTCTCTCCACCCCCCCCCCCCCCTCATTGTTCGTATGATCACAACTGTTGCTCCGTTAAATGCGGGGAGAAGGAGAACGATAGTGGCGCGTTTGATCTGCAGGGTTATAATCACTCCGGAGCCAGATGGTTGCGAGCCGTGCAGTCGCTGAAGAGTGGTTTAACTTTTCATGCCAGAGAAATTAGTTCCGGACGCGGTTTGTGGCGGCTGCCCCACGAAACCGCCTCCTTAGGCCCCTGGCCTCGCACTCGCGACGAGCGGCAAGCAGGAGCGAAAGAGGTGCCGCTGGAGGCTGCGTGGGGAGGAAGAAAGGCAGGCAGACTTAAGGACTTGGAGCGGGCACCATGCGAGAGAACGGGCTGGCGCTTTGCCTCTGTAGAAGCCGTCTCCCCCGACGCCTCCGCCTTTTCCGGGGAAACCTTAGAGGTGAGAAACGGAGGAGGACCCGAGGAAAACCCGAGTAGAAGAAAGAAAGTTCGGGATCGGAATGCCCTCGGTGCCTTCCCACCGGGGTCTTTCCCGCACGAGGAGGGGGGGGTTGTGGAGGAGCAGAAGCAGCCAGCAAAGAGGGAGTGCAAAAGTTGCTAACAGGAGAAAGAGGCGCCGTGGCTACCGCATAAGGGGAGGTGGGAAAGTTAGTGCTTTCTGCAAAGTTAGGAGAATTTCTGCCCAGCCGCCCCATTTGCATTTGGATGGGTGGCAGAGAGTCGCCCCCGCCCCCCCCCTTTCTGGGGTGCCAGGACGTGAGGAGAATAGCAAGTGAGGCACGAGGGGCTGCAGCCTGCCCGGGAGCTTTTGTCCTCCTGCTGCCATGAGCTCAGTAGGGCACGGCGAGCCNAGCTCAGTAGGGCACGGCGAGCCACGTTGGGAATGAAAGGGACTTAGAAAAAAAAAGGGGGGGGAGGAGAACCCCCCTTTCGTTCAAGCGTAATTGCTAAATCAAATCTTCTATGGGCGGTAGCTTTTAAAGTGAGATAAAGCCTCTTAAAGACTTTTTCTACTCTCTCCAACACAATTCCTGTTCTTGATTTCAGAGTGCTTTAAGTTTTATCTGCTGCTAAAATCCCTGCTAGTCTTTCATTATTTTTCCCTTGGTCTAAGTTCATTATTTTTTTATCAAGGTCGCCTGTCTTTCCTAATTGGATCAGAATCCAATTGTTGTGACCTAGCTAAAGTGCTGGAGAAAAATTGAAGGAAGTAGGCAGTAATTATCTTTTCTTATTAGTGGGGCTTGGAAAGGAAGGAGCTGTTAACTATGGATTGAGGCTGTGATTTCTCTTGTTATGAGTGCCAGAGTTTGTTTTGAAGAGCAAAGGGTGATTAATATGTCTTTAAAAGGAAGGCATGCAGAATTCTTGGCATCCTGTAGTTGAAGATTATAAACTTCATAATCTGAAGCAAGCATTTAAAATGCCAAGACTTGTTTATTGCAATTATGTTCCACTTTTTCTCTTTAAAACTCAAGATGGCATAGATGAGGATTTCTTATTTTGTTCCACCACATAAATCTATGACATAAATAGATTTGAAAGATGATGGTAGACTCATGCTGAGTTGGTTAAACTTGGCTCTCCTTGGTCCAAGTATAAGCCCTTCATTAAATATAGTCGTCTTTAAATCAAATTTGACTCTTGGTGACTTCATGGGGAGATATCCATATAGCTTTCTTGGCAGGAATCCAGGAGTAGCTTGTCTTTGCCATTTCCCTGTCTATCTTATAGGAATACAATATTTAGGACATAGTTTATAATTGAATATAATCCATTCATAGCAAAGTCCCACTTATTTCAAGCAACACTTAAGCTTGCTTGAATCCTATCCATATCTATTCAAAAGCAATTTTTGTTTAGTTAAATAGCAACAGGTTCTATATTACATCTGCCATGTGTGCAAACATGACTATATAGATATACTAGGATTTGTAGCAGTCTGAATTTTAAGAGGAGAAAGTGATTTGGAGACTGATTGGACATGCATATTAATTTGATCTCCCTTAATCCAATGTGTCTTACTGTATGAATCTAGGAAGGAATGCAGTTCTTTAAGGAAGTTGCTAAATAGATGCAATGTGTGTACCCTACTAACTCCAAAATGCCTTTTCCCCTTTGTATCTAGTTCACTGCACAGCCTAGTGTTTGTTCACATACCATAATCCTGTATTAATTTTAAAAAGTTTTTGTGGAATAACATTGCCTTGGCAAATTCCTCTAGGATTTCAGTAGGCCTTCAGTGTGCTTAACTTTGGGCAGACTTCATCCTTGATCTTTCTGTTTCTTTTTTGGCTTATTGACAGAGTCCACCACAGTTTGACCTTCACATTCTTTGGAAGGATAAAACTTAGAATATTCAGAGAGGAAGGTCTTAAAAATTAGTTTTTCCCCAATTAGTTTTATAAGAAGCTTGCAACAAAGAACAAGTCATCTTCCTATTTTCAAAATCCGTCCCATTTTAGTTTATTAGTTGTGGATCCTGAATGTGAGACCACTTTTATTTTTCAATTCTGTTTTATAGTTTGTGTAAGTGACACATGTATCATCTATATTGTTTTTTTGTAATGATTTTCTTTTCATATGTTAGGAAAATTCTCAGCTAGTAAGACACTAAGATTAGCCTGCCTCAAAAAAACCAGAAACAAAGAATTGTACATTCAAATAACTTACACTGGCTGTTAATAGGATGCGATCATAAATGTGTTTCCCTTAGGACCAATCTTATTTCTTCTAATTTGTTGTATTACTGACTAATCCTGTTATTAAATGAGGATGATACTGGTTGTAATCTACTACTTTGCAGCAGGTTGAAGAAAACAAAATCAAAGAGAAAGGTCCATTGAACATGGCGAGTGAATCCAAATTGTAGTTTGATTATTGTACCTTATTGAATAAAACATAAGTGAATTGTCTGATACATAGTCTGACTCTAAGACAAAAGTAAGTCTTTAAATATGCATTAGTTGGACTTGCATAATATATACTAGACAATTAACCCCTATAGTTTAATATGTTATGTAGATTTGATAAGCAAATGACTTACTTTCATATAGTCATGAATAATCTGGTAAACTAAAAGTTAAAAGAACTGAGAGAAACTCTAGAATTGAGATACTATTCAATACTAGATACTATTCAACAGCTATAATTATTTGGCTATTGGTAACTGAAGGCTATGCAATTCTGCCTGTATGAAATATACAGAATAATATTGTCCAACAATTATCTCCACAATGAAACCAAGGAAAGATTATTGTAGTGATTAAGGAACAAGCATTATTTGGAAAAAAGTTAATTTCAGAATGGTTTTTGGATTAATAATTTATTTTAAAAATGCTTCTTCAATCTGTTCCTATTCTCCGCTATGACCAACAATACTTTTATTGTATTTTTTATTTATTTTTATTGTATATTTTACATAGAGTATTTTGTGGCATGGGGACCAGGTTATCTAAGGAATGGTTTTGGCTTGTCTCACTTGATCTGGTCAAAGGTACGCTGTGGGCCCCATTGGTAAAGAGTTTTAGCTAGCAGGATAAAGAAGGACAGCCTTTTCTGCTGTGGTCCACACTCTTTGGAATACCTTGCTACCTGAGGTGAGGTCTGAGCCCACTCTTGGTTTTCCAGAACAGTACATTAAACCTGGCTTTGCAGTTGGCCTGAGGGAGGAGCTCTAGGTTGGAGGTAACTGGTAGACTTACAGAAGAGATGCAGCCACTTTACCAATCTTGTCTTTTGCTTGTCTCTATATTTAATGTTTTGATATGTTTATGATTTTAATTGTGACCTGCCCAAAGTCACTTTGCAGAGTGAGATGAGCAATATAGAAATTTAATATTTCCCCATTTTTAAGGGATAACTCTTATTGCAATGATCATTTGCTTTTAAAGACAAAGAGAAAAGGAAAGAAATTATTTTAAACTCAAGCCTTCATTTTTAAAGAAGAGTACCAAGTTTTTATAAAACAAACAGTATTCCATTGCCAGTTAACTTAAGCAAACAACTTTTCATACTATGTTTAAAATTTCATTAAAATATTCAATCTTGTAATATTTTTGAAATAAATATTTTAAGGTAGTATTGGCAGAATTTACTCATTCAGCAAAAACCCAGAAAAAGTATATGAATGGATCTTTATGTTTTTCTGATCTAATTCAATAACTAGAATTTGTTTAAATCTACAGTTTATGCTTTGAGTGTTGCCATCCAGTCAAGTTTCATGTAAAATGAATGTAAACCCTGGCCTATGCATAAAAAAGTATGTAGATGTTTAGCATTGCTCAAGATCATCCAGTTTATGCAAACCAGGTTTTGATTTGAATACCTGTATCACTCTGTAGATGATATTGTCGGAGAAGAGCGAGCAGAGCTGGCGGATGGAGTTAAGCATCCATCAGCTTAGAATTGTTACATTGCCACAAATGGTCCAAGTCCAACCCCTTAATATTTAACTTAATTTGGCTAGATTCTTGTGTATAGCTTGAACACTAAATCTTTTGAATTGCAATTTAACATATGGTCCTGATTCTTTGCACCTGTCATTAATATAGTCAATTCAAGACGGTTTTGACTTGGATCATTTGTGGAACATAACTATTCTAAGTTTATGACATGCTTTTAATTCTTCCTCTCAGCTCTGCCGGCTCTTCTCCTACAGATATTTTTTCATAAAATGCTCTTTTTATTCATTTATCCATTGCAGCTTTTGCTGTTATGTAGTATTGTGTTGTAGCTAATAATATTACTATAATCTATGTAGATATTTAGTTGCTAAAATAAATAAGTAAAAACTTAACATAGGCATTTAGCTTTCAAGATGTTCAATGAACAAATCATATTGACATCCATTGTTACTTATTCCCAAATGGAGAACATACCCATAGAGTAAAAGAATTCAGGCTTCACAATGTAGTGACACATTTTGGTAGCTTGGTAACTGGGCAGAAGTGAAAAATGATTGGAAAAACACTTCTCAGTATACAAGTAGTCCTCACTTACCCTGTTTACTAACCATTTGAAGTTATGACAGTTTGGGGGGGGGGACAACTTGGGCTTCATCACCATTTGGATGCTTCATCACCATTTGGATGCTTCACAACAGGCATGCATTTATGACCATAGCAGCATTCCTTGGCCATGTGATCACCATTTGTGAACTTCACAACTTGCTTCTGACAAGCAGACTTAATGGAGACAGTGAAGTCAAAATTGCAAGTTACAGTAATCTGATGTCTCACTTAGTAGTGGAAGCAATTGAGTTGCTGATCCCAGTTGTGATTGATAAGCTTTGTTCCCATACAGTTGATTAGCTCCTGATTCTTTTAATGATCGGTGGTAGTTGCTGTTGTTTTTGGCTCTTATCTTTTAGACATAGCTTTTTAAATAATTAGATTATCTACAATTGAATTTTGCATATAGTTTACCTATTAAACATAACATTTTTGTATGAAGATCTCAGGGAAAGCAAACAAATTTATACATAACCCTAGGAAACATAAGATTGGACAGCCTTTTTTCTGGTTCCAGTCCAAGTATCATTTCAAGTGATCACTGTAAGCTATTCAGCTCACCAAATGGATTTAGCAGCTAATCATTTGTTAACAAAAGGAAAGTGTCAAATGTTGGTCTTTTATTATGGCCCTTTCTTAGAAGTAAAACCTAAGCTTAAGGCTGATACTTTGTTTTGCAGCATATTGGATTGCTCACCATTTGTTAATAGAAATTTACAAAATTGAATTAGCTGGGTTTTTTAAGTGCTAGGGGATATGCTAGGAGATTGTAGGTCATAAAATAATATCTATACTTGTGAAAAATCACAATTGCCTCTTGAGTCTCTTCGTGAGACAGAGTGTCATATTGTGTAGTTAGAGATAATTGAAGGAATTGTTTATGGTTTAGAAGACTTTGCAATTTTTGAGATTGCTCCACAGGACTTTGGTTGCAAAACAGTGGTGCTTGAAATCAAATATTGGTTATCATATATTCTGTAGAGCAAAGGTGAAAGCTCATTATTATCCTTTTTCCAGGTGAGGCAAAGCAAATCTTAAGATCTGACAGTACTTTTGAGTACATATCTAGGGTCTTGTTGTATCATGTATTAGCTGACAGTATGCAATAAAAAGTAGTATATTGGAAAAAGGTAGTGTTTAAGGCAAACCACCCACACTCTAAAAGCATAATTAAAAATATTTGAACTAAGTTGAATGGAGCAGAAACTGCATTTGTTAATAGAACACAGTCACTGTGTAAACTACCTTACTGAGTAAAACTATTAATTGTTTTTACAGTGTTCTTAAAGGATAGAATTTCTTCTTGGGATGGTAGTCTTAATTAAAAACTAATCTTCACTTAAAGCTGTTATGGCTAGGAATGCAGTGGACATTATTTTTCTGTCCTTCTATTAATGCATATTTTATTCATGCCTGAAAGAATGAAAAGTAAGTTCTGTATCTGAGCTTCAGGAAACACAAAACGTTTGGTTTTATTAACTGCAGTTTGGGGTAAAGTTCAACCCTTTATATATTAGTTAATACAAGATTAGGGTCAAGAACAAGACATTTTAATATTTGTGTTTTGTCTCTTAAGTGAGATATTGCTTGCATGCTTACAGANATTCTCATCAATAAAATATGAAAAAGTATATATTAGGCATTTATGTTAGTATTAATGACACAAGCAACAGGGTCTCTAAAATGTATTATAGTGAAGTAACCATAGTCTTTCTCTTCTGAAGGAATTAATTTTACAGCTTTATTAGCCTCTTATGTGTTAGAAGCTCAAGACATTCTGAATTATCTCTATGAATGTCACTTTGAAAACTCACTTCCAAATTCCTGAAAGTTTTATTAATAAAAGAGACATTTGTTATTTCTGTCTTATTCTCAGAATGGTTTAGAATTTATTACTGGGCACTATTACAGAATGCTAGTGTTCCTCTTCCAGTTATATATTTGTCAAACTGCCTTTTCATTTGCTAAACATGAAAAAAAAATCCCTGGGAACATTTCTGTTATATCTTCCCTAGAGATTTAATGTCAGTTTGGAAAATGAAGGAATCTGAGGGCAAATTGGATAGTGGAAGAAAGGAATCTGGTGCATTACAGAGTGCCCTTTAAAGTGCAAGAATCTGACATCTTACTCATGAGAATTTTGTCTTTTTTCTTTTGGGGAAGAAATAAAGTTGATGGAAATTGGCTATAAAACAATGCAGAAGAAAAAATATATAATTATTGTTCAGTAACTTCTCAATTTCAAATAGACCCTTGAATTTATATGAAGAATCTTGAAATTCAGTGATGTAAGATTGATGCTTATGAATGTTATCCAGTATCCTGATTTATATCCATTTTTATATGCAAGCTAAGGACAAGANAAGACTGGTAGAGGATTAAAGCTTTGTTGGACCCTCAAAGCTAGCTAAAACTTAAGGGACTCTTGGATATCACTAATATGGCAAATCTTTTCCATTTCATTATTTTAATCCTTTGGTATGACCACTTAACTAAAAAATAGTATGTGTATAGAATAATGGAGCTGTACATTAAGTTTCCATGTAGACTTTGTAAGAGAACTCCAAGTTATTTTATTCACAGAATAGTTATAATCATTTTAATGGACCATGTTCAAAGACATTGATTTCTCTTCTTGTCTTCTTTTTTTCCAGATTTTTAGTGATTGCTTGTATGGAGAGCCATTTGACCATGTTGCTGTTGCTGTCCCTGCTGCTGCTTGTGCAGGATTTTGAACAATGTGAAGGAACCTTGAGACAATATCATGCACTGCCAATGCAATTCACACAAGTTGATTACAGTGCCACAATATATGAAAACTCTGCAGCTAAGACTTACGTTGGGCATCCAGTAAAAATGGGCATTTACATTACAAGCTCCCTGTGGGATATAAAATACAAAATTATTTCTGGGGATAGTGAGAACTTGTTTAAAGCTGAAGAATACGTTTTGGGGGATTTTTGCTTCTTACGAATTCGGACCAAGGGAGGGAACACGGCTATACTTAACAGAGAAGTAAAAGACCACTATACATTAATTGTAAAAGCAATAGAGAAAAATACAAATTCAGAAGCTCTCACAAACGTCAGAGTGCAAGTATTGGATACAAATGACTTAAGGCCTTTGTTTTCTCCAACTTCTTACAGTGTTTCACTGTCGGAAAATACAGCAATAAGGACCAGTATTGCCAAAGTTAGTGCAACTGATGCGGATATTGGAACCAATGGAGAGTTTTATTACAGTTTTAAGGAGAGGACAGACATGTTTGCTATTCATCCTACAAGTGGGGTGGTCATTCTGACTGGCAGACTTGACTATTCAGAAACAAAAGTTTATGAGTTGGAAATCCTTGCTGCAGATCGTGGTATGAAATTATATGGCAGCAGTGGGATTAGTAGCATGGCAAGATTGACAATTCACATAGAACAAGCTAACGAACATGCTCCAGTCATCACAGCCCTTGCTTTGACTCCTTCAGAGGTGGACAAGGATCCAGCATATGCAATTATAACTGTGGAAGACAAAGATCACGGTTTAAATGGAGAGGTAGCATCTCTAAGTATTGTAGCAGGTGACCTACTTCAGCAGTTCAAAGCTGTGAGAACCTTCCCAGGAGGAAAAGAGTATAAAATCAAAGCAGTGGGCAGTGTTGAATGGGAGAGCCAACCTTTTGGCTTTAATCTTACACTGCAGGCTAAAGATAAAGGAAACCCTCCAAAGTTTTCCTCTGTGAAAGCAATTCATCTGCCCTCTCCCCAGTTTAGGTCTGGAGTAGTCCAGTTTGAAAGAGTAGTTTATAGAGCTGAAATAAGTGAATTTGCTCCACTGAACACACCTGTGGTTATGGTAAAAGCATTGCCTACTTATCCCTATATAAAGTATTTGTTTGTAAATGCACCAAGCAAAACTCCGTTCAGTTTGAATCCTGACACTGGCCTTATTACTACTATAGATGCCATAAAAGCTCAACGTGCACCTCATTTTGAATTTGACATAATGACAAGTGATAGAAAAGCATCCACAAAAGTATTCATTAAGGTCATAGATGTGAATACTCATCCTCCAGAATTTACTCAGACATCTTATAAAGCTTCTTTTAATGAGAATGTCCCTATAGGGACAAGTGTTATGAGTGTGAGTGCAAAGGATCTTGATGAAGGTGAAAATGGCTATGTCACATACAGCATTGCAAATATAAACCCTGTTCCTTTTGAGATAAACCACTTCACTGGTGTGCTTACCACCTCTGAAATTATGGATTATGAATTGATGCCAAGAATTTACAAATTAAGAATTCGAGCATCTGATTGGGGCACCCCCTATCGCAGAGAAGTTGAAGTTCCTGTTACAATAGCTTTAAATAATTTGAATGATAACACTCCTCTCTTTGAGAAAATAAACTGTGAGGGAACAATTTCGAGGGAACTTGGTGTGGGAGAGCAAATAACTACAGTGTCTGCTATTGATGCTGATGAACTCCAGTTAGTACAATATCAAATTGAATCTGGAAATGAATTAGATTTATTTAGTTTGAATCCAAACTCGGGGGTTCTTTTCCTGAAACAATCACTAGGAGACGGATTAAGTTCAAAAACATCTTTTCATAGTTTGAAAATAACCGCTACAGATGGAGAGAATTTTGCAACACCCTTATTTATTAACATCACTGTAGTCACCAGCCGCAAACCAGTGAGCTTACAATGTGAAGAGACTGGTGTGGCCAAAATGTTGGCAGAAAAACTCTTGCAAGCAAATAAGCTACATGGTCGTGTTGAAGTAGAGGATACTTTTTTTGATACACATACAATGAATCTGCATGCACCTCAGTTTGAAAGTAGTCTTCCCAGGAGCATTGAAGTAAAAGAAGATAAGCCTGTAGATTCTACCATCATATTTTTGAATGCAACTGATCTTGACACTGGTTTCAATGGAAAGTTAATCTATTCTATTTCTGGAGGTAATAATGACAGCAGTTTTATCGTTGGAATGGAAACAGGAATGCTAAAAATCTTGTCTCCTCTTGACAGAGAAGTAAGAGATAAATATACTTTGAATATTACTGTTTATGATCTTGGGATACCACAGAAGTCTAACTGGCGGCTTTTAAATATCAGAGTTCTTGATGCCAATGACAATCCTCCAGAATTTTTACAGGATAGTTATTTTATTGATATAAGTGAAAACAAAGAACTAAATACAGAAATAATACAGATAGAAGCCATAGATAAAGACTTAGGGACCAATGGTGAAGTAAGATACTCACTTCTTACAGATACAAATAAGTTTTCTATTGACAGTGTCACTGGAATTGTAAAAGTTTCAGGACTTTTAGATCGTGAAGTTCAAGCAGTATATTTCTTAAAAATAGAAGCTAGGGACCAAGCTAAAGAGTCACCACAGTTGTCCTCAACAGTTCTATTAAAGGTATCATTGGAAGATGTTAATGATAATCCTCCAAAATTTGTTCCTGCAAATTATCGAGTGAAAATTCGAGAAGATCTTCCTGAAGGAACTATTGTCATGTGGCTGGAAACCTATGATCCTGACTTAGGCCAGGCAAGCCAAGTAAGGTACACCCTTTTGGATGGTGGAAATGGAAGTTTTGATGTAGATAAACTCAGTGGAGCGATCCGTATTGTGCAAGGACTGGATTTTGAGAGGAAACAAGTTTATAATCTAACAGTGCGGGCTAAGGATAAGGGAAAACCCATTTCACTGTCTTCTACCTGTTATGTTGAAATTGAAATAGTTGATGTAAATGAAAATCTGCAGCCACCACGTTTTTCTAATTTTGTGGATAAAAGTTTTGTAAGTGAAGATGTTCCCGTTGGTACTTCAGTAATGACAGTGTCTGCTTATGATGAGGATACAGGAAGAGATGGTGAAATCAGATATTCAATAAGGGATGGATCTGGTGTTGGAATCTTCAGAATAGATGAAGAAAAAGGTAAGAAATTACCCTGTTCTAAATGTTTTGAAAAGACGAGTCATTTTTAAGTTTGTACTTACTGTTCCGTTAATTTGACTACTTTGCAAAAACTAAAGCATAAATCCCAATTATCCATAGGTTTCAAATATAGTAATAGTGAAATAGCACAAGTTATACTGAGCATAATTTCCGCTAAAAATGACTGGAATAGTGTGTAATAAAGGAATTAAAAAGTATAACCACTTCATTTCAACATGCTTACCATCTTTTTTTTCATGTTTTTTTCCATACTTTTATTTATATAAATAACAGATGATTGTTGACAATTTATTCATTCTTTTTATTGATAGATTTTATTTCAATTTCTTTGGTTGTTGTGAGCTGCCCAAACTCATTAGGGCCAAACTATTATAAATTCCTGAATTTATTAAGAGTTCTAAGAAGTCTAATATGTTCATTATAATTTTTAAAAAGGCTTGGTATCCTTTTATTCTCATTAATGAAAAAGCATAAATACAAAGAATACTTCTTTGCCAGACTAGTTGTTACATATATAGACAAAAACGGCAACAGAGTTGTTTTTTATCAAGTCTCCACAGAGATTTAAAGATGTGAAGATTAAATTATGATGCATCCTTATGAAATAATGAAGTACTCTGTTTATTGTAAGGCTAGTATTATAACTCTGAACTGATTTGGATAATATCTTTGCATGTGAGTGGTCTTAAATATAATTTTTTAGAATGTAACGGGAGGAAAAAACCATTGTCATTAATTAATTTGCATCTCATCCAGATATTTCCTAAGACATTTGTTGAAAATCTAATACTATTATTACAGCATTAAATAAAAATGTTTAGGCAGATTACAGGATAGAAAGAGATCCATGTTTGTCTCTCTTGCTTTTCTTAAAAAGAACAAGAAGAGGCACATAAACTCATTGCTGCATAATGAGCAGTAAGATTTAGAATATCTGGGGAACCAACATGTTTCTGCTGTATTTGTTATTTTGGCATATTTTACTATTCAACCCTTTCCTTGCAGTTACTGTTTTCTTCCACTGTTCAGGACATAGGGATAGTCTGTTTACCCTGAAAATATTATCTAATCTACTTTCGTTGTTACTGTTGTTTCTAATCTCTCATCTGTTCCTGATATTCCCCGCTTTCTTCTAAATGAGAACAGTGGAGAACTTTTCTGCTTGACCTTTGTAACTATTGAACAAATGTCCTTGCTGGCTTGTGCTGACTGACTGTCCTGCCCTCTTGTGAAGCAGTATGCATGCAAGGTTATCATGTTGCTTTCTTTTGCTTGGCTTGCCTTCACTTGCCCTGTTCCACTAGTTTCTAATCTGAAATAAGAAACAAATCTCATTCAAACGTAATATTCTTCTTATTGAACTTTAGGAATCTTTGGAATTCTTGCATGACTTCGTACTAGAATCTTCAGCAAATTGGTTAAGGATTAAATACCTATAGGAGGTTCCCAAAGAGTATTAGAATTAGGTACTGAAAGATGCTCAAAGAAAGCAGCATGACATGTTGCTTCAGCTCATGCACCACAGGACTGCTTTTTGTTTAACAAGAAAAATTGAATTTTTGAAATACGTTTTCTTAAAACTTAAAGGCGCACTTAAAAACCTGGACATAATCTGGTGATGATTATTGTTTCATTCAGAATGCTTGGAGGTGGATATAGGAAAAAATACCTGTTTTATACTAAGCTCCAGTATATTTTCAACATGGATTAGAAATCACATGGTAAAGATATATTCCAAAGTGAATATGATACAATTTACAACGTAAATTTCCGGGATATTATTTTAGCATGTCTGATATGTAATTTTATATATTTAATATAAATTCTTTGTTTTTGGAACATAGGTAATGTGTAACCTAAGGTTTTTTTTTCTGGTTAGCATAGCAGGAAAAGGAAAACGGGGGACATTTTTTTGGTCCCATAGTTTGTCATAAGAATTGTACCAATAAAATAGAAATAGACCAGTTTTTTCTAGAGGGTAAGTCACTGGATTAGAAACTAGGAGAGCATAAGTTCTAGTCCTACTTTAGGCATTAAACTCAGCTGGATGACTTTCTGTCAGTCATTCTGTCTCAGCCTAACCGACATCATAGTTGCTGTTTGTAAAGAAAATGGTGGGGGGGAGGTCTATTACGTGTGTTTACTGCCTTGAGTTATTTATAAAAATAATAAATACAGCATATAAGTAAATAAAAAATTTCCTGATAGAGAGATACAGAACCTTTCTTAATGATAGTAGAACCATTTATGAAGACGTGGGCCTGTGAAGTGAATAATAGAGACAATTAGTGTTGGAAGAATAACACTAGGAGTAAATTATAATGTCTGTAAAATCTTATATATGCTATGTACTCCAGAAGTAGGTTGACCATTTTGGTGCCTGGAAATTTAACTTAATCGAAAAGGAACAATGATGCAAAGTAGAGAGGGCAGTAAAAATAGCGGAAATAATATGGATTTCTCTCCACAATATAATGGAAATAGTTTTAAGTCACAAGGGGTGTGTCAGTGTGAGTGTCCCGGGGGGGGGGGTTCATTCCTGATCCGGAAAACTGATTTAAATAACTGCTATAAATTGATTTCTTGAATGACAGCCTTGTTCCTTTTCCAAAGTTCTTTTGTGTACTTTTTCTCAACATAATTTTCTCATTTGTGGAAGTGGGTGGATTGGAGGTGTGAGGGGGGCCAATACTAGAGAATTTAAAAGCTTGTAATATCTTTTATGTGCAGGGCATTTTAGAACAAAGAAAAATAAAATTCCTGTGAGATGCACCTTATAAAGTTTTAAAAGGTTTATAATTTAAAAGGGTTTAGCTCATTTTTTTAAAAAAATCTTTGAGAAAGAAAAAAT
This sequence comes from Ophiophagus hannah, assembly GCA_000516915.1. Lineage (NCBI taxonomy): Eukaryota > Metazoa > Chordata > Lepidosauria > Squamata > Elapidae > Ophiophagus > Ophiophagus hannah. Next base: position 414,912 of record AZIM01001584.1, read on the forward strand.
TACTAGCTGTTAAAATGTGTTATCTTTTTATTTTTTTAGGAAAGTATAACAAATCCTGTGCACATTTCTTCATATAAATATGTGTAGAATTTGTTGTAATTAACCATGTTTTATATATTTGTATAAGGAACCTGGAACTACAGCTTACTCAGATAAGATAAACTCCAAGTATTTGCATTCTGATATGACTGCAAAATGTATATTATCTGTGAAATGCAAGTTGTGTATTTGTGTGCAAGGTAAAAGCACCTGTTTGTAAAAAATAGCAGACAATGTTTAAGCCTTTAATGAAGCTATTTATGCTGACAAAGACTCAACAATTGTAGTTACGAGCTTAAAATGTTATAGTGGATAGAAGGTTATAATATTTAGCAGCTTTTTAGTATATCATCTGAAATTTTATTTAAAAGCATAAACAGAAATAGTTGACTTTCATGGAGAAAAATGGCCCATGCTAATAAAACAGTTTTATTACTGTGGGGCTTTTTACATGTAAGTTTACTAGCCTTTTGCTGTATTAGAGAATGTGCTGAGAATGGAGATGGTCTTTAAATGTAAAGTTAGATAAACTGTCCTGGAGCCTGGTTAATAAGGGCACTGACCATGAAAACATTGAGTTTTTCTGGGTTATTTTTTTCTCTGTTGAAAATGAGCATTGTTTAGCAGTGACCCCTATTGACCAGTTCATACCTTGGTCTGATGAAAACAGACTAGTTTTAGGAGGACTAAGATTAGGTGTGAAATACTTTCTCTCGAATTTAAGATTGCTCTAGAGAATTTCATTTGTTAAAGTACCCTATGAAGGTGGATTGAATTTTCCAGGTCTCTCTTAAGAAAGAACTCTACAAGTAAAGGAACAGTGCAGGAAAATCATTTGTCAAAAACTAAAAAAATATGTCCAGTTATATGGTTGCTGATACCATAATCACACTGGAAATTTTGCTAAAATTAAGATAAGAAAGAAGGGGTAGAACTGGCAATATGTATACAAGTTTCCCTTTCATTTATTTAATAATAGAATAGAATAGAATAGAATAG
>AZIM01001584.1:415993-428967 GCA_000516915.1 Ophiophagus hannah
TGGACACACAAGGAATTTGTCTTGATGCAGTTCTGCTTTATACTGTATGTTATGTATATATTCAGAATATGTTCATATTCTGGAATTTAATACTTGATTGTTGAAAATTAAAGAAGGAACTAATTTAAGCAAGCACATATTTCTGAAGTTGTTCTAATATCTCTTTGTTAGGTGATATGTAATGGTATGTGGGAAAGATTTTGGGAGATGGGGCAGAGAAATGTTTGTTAGAGAACAGTCAAATAAGAGGGGGCATAGCCTGCACTGGGAAATGGAAGATCCTCTCTAGTTTTTCTGATAGTAAAGGAGATGGCAGGAAATTTATACTTCATATTTGCAAGATTCTGTTAATGTAACTTTATTATAAAGTTGAATTAGCTTATGTGGTGGTTTTTCTTATCCTGGTCTACTTGGTAAGGCAGATACTTGTAAAATCAAATTAAGAATCTTGTTCAAGGGAAGAATTTTTTACTGAATTTAAGACTAGCCTAGATGTACATTTTAAATTTCCTATTATATTTATCATCTGAAAGACAAAATCCTGTTCTCATGCACTAACATACTGCAATGCTTATTCTCATTAATCATTCTCATAATTCAAAGTTTCTTATATTTATGAAAACTTCCAAAATTAAACTAAAGATAATGGATTATTTTTAATACTATTTTAAATATAATATTCCACTTTTCTTAAGAATAAGTTGATAGAATATTAATATTTGAGTTCATAGACTGGGTGCCAAAACACAGAAGTCTCTGCTGGTGCAGCATAACCTTTGTGAATGATGAGCAGCTGATAATTTCAAGGTAAGAAACACATCTCCAGACTTGAGGGTTTTTTTAATTTTTTGCTTTGGGTATTAACAATAAGTCACAACATTTACTATAAGTGTGGAAAGAAACAGAGCAGCTTGTTATCCAATGAGATTTCTTTTGGAAATCCAATGATTGTCCAAGATGCTAAATTGAAGAGGAGGAGGTGATTCCATCTCCAACGCTTTTTTGAATATGGTTCAGCAACAACTTGATTTGCCAGGCACTTACCAAGTGCCACTTTCTTTGATAACAAATATTATAATGTAGCCATGCCTCTGGTGGATACATTACAACTTCCTGAAGTGGATGATCTGGTCCTGGCGTTGGCATCATCTTTGAATACGCTCAGTGATGCAGATGTTCTCAAGGCAGATGATAAGTCTGAGCTGGCATTGTGTAAGACCCACCAGGCTGCTTCATGGGCCATGAAGACAACTACCACAGCATCCTTCTTCACTAGAGCCTCTTTGATTTGGCTTTGCCAGATGCAGGAGAGGGTGCCCACCAGTGATGTCAGGAGCATTAGGATTTTAGCAAGGTGATCGCAGCGACGGAGTACTCAGCTGATGCCACACTGAATTCGATGAAGTTTGCTTCCAGGGCCATAGCATCGGCAATGACAGCTTGACGCCTTCTGTGGCAGGCTGACACCAAGCAACGATGGAAGATCGCATTGGCTCCATATAAAGGTGGCAAGCTGTTTGAGGATCTGCTGGAACCAGTCCTGGTGGAAGCCAGGGACAAAAGAAAGATCCTGCCTTCTATTTCGTGCAGAGCAGATAATTGGTTTTCACCTTCTTTTCTGTGGTCCTTTCGTTCATATTACAGACCAACCTTTCAATGAACTCAAAAGTCGTTTGGTCAGAGGCAGGACTTTCCATCATCCCAGGGGCTCAGGGACAGGAACAAGCCCCAAACACAAAACAAGTGCTCCTTTCAAGGGACAGGCAACTGTCCTTTCCATCACCCCAAGTGACTACCATACTGAGGCTCCCATTGGTGGCAGACTAAGCCTTTTCGCAGGCCAATGGGAGCAGATGACAATGGGAGCTTGGGTGCTAGAATTCCGATCCAAACCTCTGAGCTTCTTTATCTGTTGCCCAATCTCAAAAGACGCAACCAAGAGAAATCTGGTGGAGGCAGCCATTCAGCATTTACTGTAAATACAGGCGATAGAGACAGTTCCAGAAAATCAACAGGGTCACGAATTTTATTCAATACTATTCATCATACCAAAGAGCTCGGGGGGGTGGAGAGCAATTCTCAATCCAAAAGGACTGAATCATTACCTAATATACAGAAAATTCAAAATGCACACTCTACAATTCATTCTGCAGAGTGTCAGAGAGGGAAATCATTTGACGTCCATCAATCTCACAGACAGTCCATCAACCTTCACATACTGATTCAGCCAGATCACCGTCAATACCTGAGGTTTTGCTATGAGGGCAGACACCTGCAATACAGAGGCCTCCCGTTTGGCCTGGCATCAGCGCCCAGAACCTTCACAAAGATTCTGGCAGCATTGACAGCCCATATCAGAATCATCCCGGTCCATATACAATGCTACCTTGATAATATTCTAATTCAATCGTCATCTCACAGGCAAGCAGAGGACGCCTTACAGATCACCCTGCAGGAGTTGCAGGCCCACGGGTTCTCAGTCAACATCAGCAAGTGCCATTTTTCTCCAACCACCCGTTTATTGCACCTGGGAGCGATAATAGACACAGTAGCCGGGGTGGTCTCCCGCTCTCCAGAGCAAAGGTTAGACATCCAGGGACTGGTGAGTCAAGTGATATCCCTCAGAGTAGTATCGCTTGCTCAACTACCTCAGCTGTTGGGCAAGATGATCTCTTGGATTGCAATCATGCCATGGGCTTGACTACATGCAAGAGATCTGCAGTGGTTCCTGCTACTATTTCAGAAGTCGGGTCGGAGCAATTCACTGTCAAAAGTAAAAGTATCACCAAATGTGTTAACATCATTACTTTGGTGGAGGTCCCAGCTGATGATTAAGGGGTGCTTGTTCAGAGAACAGGGCCCATTACGATGGACGCCAGCCTCTCAGGCTGGGGGCACATTTCCAGGACCTAGTGGCTCAGGGCAGGTGGTCAGATATAGATTTGAACCACAACATCAATTGGTTAGAACTACAAGCAGCCCACCTTTCTCTTAGGGAATTCAAGGACAGGATTGCAGGGCAGTATGTTCTTATGGACAATGTGGCTGCCAAGGCCCACATCAACAGGCAGGGGGGTACTCATTCCAAGCCCCTCATGAAGGAGGCAGAATGGCTGTGCTACTGGGTGGAAAAGTGCCTGGGTTGCATCAAAGCACACCACATATAAGGAGTGAGGAATATGAGGGCAGACTGGCTGAGCAGGGCCACTGTAGACCAATCTGAGTGGCACCTGCATCCAGGCCTGTTCGAGGAGATATCAGACCGTTTTGGTCTTCCAGTAGTGGACCTTTTTGCGACTCCTTCGAACAGCTGCCAAGGTTTTTTTCAAGATTTCCAGAACGGGGCAGAAAGAGTAGACGCACTCAGGTGCCTATGGCTGTGGGGTCTCCTTTATACCTTCCCACCACTCCCACTCATACCAGGAGTAATCAGGAGGGTCATCAAGGAGAAAGCAGAGGTCCTTTTTGTAATCCCTCATTGGCCCAAGCGACCATGGTTCACGGATCTGGTGGGTCTCTCAATAGGCAGGCCATAGAGAATCCTCCCCGAAAGGGGCTCCAATTGGCCAGGGGCTCCAATTGGCCACCTGGCGCTTGAGTGGAGAATTTTGACGGGGGACAATTTCTCCTCCCAGGTGATCAGAACCATTCAGGCGGCCAGGAAACCATCTACCACCAGAATTTATGATGCAACATGGAAAGCCTTCTGTGAGTGGTGCATAATGAAGGGAATTCAGCCCATTTNCAGGCAGCGGTAGATAAGGGCTTAGCCCCGGCCACTATTCATAGACAGGTAGCAGCCCTTTCAACAGTCTTGACTTTCGGGGGCTTTGAGTCCCTATCACAGCTCCGGTGGTATGTAGATTTCTCAGAGGAGCCACCAATTTGAAACCTATGGTGATATCCCTCCTGGGACCTATCCAAGGTGCTTCAGGCACTTACAATTGCACCTTTTGAACTTTTAAGATCCGTTAGTCTATATTTTTCTGACGTACAAGGTGGTTTTCCTTGTAGCCATAACAACTGAGCTGGAGGCCCTATCGGTCAGGGAGGATCTCTATTTTCCACACTAACTGGTCGGGGGTGCGGGGGGGTGTGGGGACATTTGCCTTCATCACCCATATGCATCGCTTCAACTTCATCGAAAACTGGGGACCGTTAGGGAGGAAGAGGCGTGTCCTCAGGTTAAACAGTTCAGTCTAAAGAGCAAGCAGACCAGTCTTCCCACGCTGTCTGGATCCTATCTTCACCCTCTTAGAAGGAGCGTCTCAGGTAAGACCAATGCCTGTTTGATATTAAATCAAATAAAGATAGCCCTATGGCTTTTTTCCAATTTTGCAAGATAACATGCACGTTAAACATTTGCTATGTGCAGAATACAGGGTTTTTTAATGTTAATTAACAATAATATGCTAATACCAAAGTTAGGCTTAGAAAATACTACAGATACCCAGGGTATTCCAGGGTATTTCATGAAATTGAAAGATTGGACACTTTCTGCTGGGCTGAGATCAGGCATTGGGCAAATTCTGACAAGCAGTTGAGGAAGAGTAACTAGATCTAGATTACAGTTGTGTTTCTCAAGATTCACAAGCAACAATTATTTTATTTTATTGAAAAGTATTAGTTATTTTAAAAATTAAGCCAGAATTTCAGGATTGTAATTGAACTGGCCAAATTAAAAATAGATCTTTCTGATTTCATTTGGAAAGGTTTAATATGCAACAAAGTAAGATGCAGCCATTGCCGGTTACTCAAGATATTGTAATAAATTTTCATCATGTATTCCTTTTCAGTGTATTTACATGACATTCTTTTTGTCTGGGGTCTGCCATACATTTTATATTTCTCCTGTTCCTGCCTTTATGCTAACTTCTGGGAATATCTTGGCAGTTCAGGATTGTATATGTTATATTAATAAGCAGTTTAAGATCATTGACCCTAGAAAGAGTAGCGAGCTCAAGGGAGACCCTTTAATAGGATTGTTTCAGTTTTTTAAAAAAGTAAATACTGCAGTTTCTTAAAGAAGGCAGTAGTAGTTATTTTTCTTCTTATTTGCATTATATAATGTGCATTTTGCTGCCCTTGTTCATCTCCGATTGGGGGTTTCTGTTTAATACATCTTTGATGAAAATACTTCACACAATAAAAAGGAAAATTGTTATGATAATTTTATATAGTTCTTAACATTTTTTGCTACCCATGCAGGGTAAAAGATGCTTTTATTTCAGAATAAATTAAGAATTAAATTCAGTGAATTGCCTTTTTTTACACATTAATTTGTTCAAAGGCATGCGTGAGCAAGAAGTTTTTTTTTCCTCATGCTTACAAATTTCTAGGGATAAAAGAATTTGATATTGTGTTGTTCCAGATTTTTGAGATAGAAACAGAAGCTTTCAATCTCCTTATCTTTTCCCCAGAAGACACCATACTTAGATGCCATAGGGCATCATGCCTATGCGAGCAAAAAATTCCATAGTAATGACTTTCAAGCTTAGACTGAAAAGAAAAGAACCTGTTGAGAAAGAAGTAAATTTGATCTACTGATTGACGTTTATTTATTAACAGGATTCAGACATCCTTTTTGACACTGTAGAGGATTTGTGTATGGTGACAAAAAAATCAGGAGGACTTTGACAATACAATGTGTTTGTCAGTGCCTGTTCTTTGAGTACAATTCCACCAGTGAGGTGGAAGAATAATGACAAATATATAAGTAGAGCAGGGGTGTCAAACTCAATTTCATTGAGGGCCACATCAGCATTATGGTTGCCCTCAAAGGGCCAGGTGGGCGTGGCCGGCTCAACGTCCCTCACATCGAGGGTGCCTGTGGAGGGGCCAGGCAAACCTGTGGAGCGGGTCCAGAGGACTCCAGCAGAGGAAGGTGGTGACACCAGGGAATGCACCAAAGCCTCATCTACCAGAGGAGCCTCACCGGACATGAAGCCAAAGGGGAGAGCTGGCCCACTCATCAGGAAGTGGATGGGACCTGGCCCATGGGGTGAAAGACAGGGAGACAGGAATGTAGGGTGGCACAAGCCAAGTGTCAAGGCCCGGCTCTGGGTCGCCCTTTCCGTTGCATGGCAGGGCCAAAGAGAGTGATGCGGGACTCGGACTGGATGTGGAGCCGCGGCCTGAGAGGGGTGGCATATAAATTTAATAAATGAAAAATAATAAAAATTATATGTTAAAACAATACGCTGAAACTGTGGCTTGCAATCTAGTTTCAGATCCCAGTAAACTATCTACATTTTTAGATTAAAATTATGATTTATTACTAAGTTCTAAAACCATACTAGTTCCATTCATATCTATTCATTAGATCTGCAAAATATTTCAGAATTGAAATGCTAAAAATTCATAATGCTTACATTAAGTTTCAAGTTGACTACTCAGTAAGACTGAAACTGGACATCCTAGAATGGTTAAAATAGGGTCTGATTACTTATGCTGAAGTCTTTTCAAACATAAACAGTGCTTCAAATTTAAGAGCAGAGATACCAAACCTTAATCATGGTCTCTGACCAACCTTACAATAAAAAAAGAAAAAGGATTTAATACAGCATTTTGTTCTCCTGAAAAAAGATTAAAAAAGACATATCTAATTAAATTTCCTTTTGCAATTGTATGACTTAGATGAAGATACTTGGACACCTGGTATGTGTTACATTTCAAATTCAGGCAATTTTAATTACATTTTGCCCTATTGTGCAAAATCATGTAATGTCATTTGTAACCCTTTAAAGGCCTGAATTTATATCCATTTGAGCTATAGTGAGGTTTTTCTTCAGCCACACTCAGCTCCTGATAATGGTATGGATGTGGGTGGACATTGTTTTCTTGGGAATTGTCTTATATTTTGTGGCTAATTTATTTCTAGTAAACATTTTTAAAAATCTTGTAATCTTTTCCACCAGGCTACATCTATGTAGCTCTCTTCAGAAGCTTGTTTGAGAAATGGAATTGTTGCAGTTCACTCTGTTCCTTTTTCTGTTGAGAACATACTCTGCTAATAATAGGAAAAAATTAAGTCTAGAATGTCTGCTTCATCCAAATATGTGCCCTTAGACTGCTCAGTGTGTATTTCAAAAACGGAAGAATGCATCAAAATGATGGTAGATAACAATGGAATGTCTTTACTAACTATACATTTTTGATTCAACAATGCCATTGCAGTTTTTCTTGCACAAAAGATAAGTAGTCCTGTTTTGTCTTGCTTAGAAGCACACTTTCACAATGACTCCTAGTTTGAAGAATAATAATATGTGAACTGCAGGACATGTATCTTTCTAAATAAAGTTCTCTATTACTGCATTACAGCTGACAATCTATTGTGAAAGTTAAATCCATTGGCTGATTAAGTACAGGAAAAAATAAAAGGCAAATCATTGCCTTTAGATAACTTAAGGGAGGGTTGTGCTGCTTTTGTAATGATCTGAGCAGTTAATGATCAACAAATGTTATGCTTGTTATGTTCGGAATGTTGATTGCTTTGTGAAAGAAATTGGGTAGAATTATAAACAAAAAATACAGTAACACTGTGACAATAGATTTCATATTTCTAAAAGATTGCCACCAAATATTTGTATTTATCTTTCATGCCAATTTTAAAATGTCTACAAAGATATATGCATACAGCTTAGTATTCAATTCTACTTTTAACAATAATTTACAGGGCAATAAATTTGGTTTCATATTTATGCAAGGCAAGGAAATTTTATTAGTTTTTTTAAAATAGTAATAGCACTTAGACTTACATACCGCTTCACGTTGCTTTACAGTACTCTCCAAATAGTTATAGAGTCAGCATAATGCCCCCAGCAACCTGGGTCCTCATTTTACCCACCTTGGAAGGATGGAAGGCTGAATTAACCTTGAGTTGGTAAGGATCAAATTCCTGGCAATGAACTGAATTAGCTTGCAATAATACATTCTAATCACTGTGTCACCACAGCTCTTCTTCTAAAATATGTTTTCATTATTTATTTAACCACTTCCAAAATTATAAGACTTCTCAAAAAGACTTGATGTTCTTTATGCCAAAATAATGTCATTCCATGTATACAATACATGTATTAGCTTGTATATCTTGAGAAAAGCAGAACTATTTAAAATTTAGATGGAATGGCAGATTTAGACTTTCCATGCTAGCACAGATAGTCTTCACTTACTGTCTAGTTGGTCAGTGACCATTCAGTTACGAATACAGTTACTTGAATGAGGAAACTTGTGGCTAGTCTTTGAAGTTGCAGCCATCATAGCTTTTCTTCGGTCATGTGATTGTATTTCAGACATTTGGCAGTTTGCGCCGTTTCTGATGGTTGCAGCATCCCGTTGTCACATGATCATTATTTTCAACTTTCACAACTGCCTTCAACAAGCAAAGTCAATATGGAAGCTGGCAGGAGGTTGCCAGTTGCAGTCACGTGACATTCATTTAGCATCCTGCAGTGATTCACTGAATGACCACAGTTAAAATGAACAACATAAGTGTGCACAGTCCTAGGATGTGTTTAACAACCATGCGTACAGATGGAGTTCCTTGTATAGAAGAACCCAAGATACCTGTGCCTGTGGTATTCATAATCCACAGCAGGCTTTCCCAATTTGTTGTAAGCAAGATATCTAGTTCATTTAAACATGCAGAAAGGTTTTTATTGTCTATGTATTCTCAAGTGTTCTCCGTCTCAAAAAATATCACTTATCCTAAAATTTGGTTTAAATGCAGTATAATGACTGTGAACTACAAACTGCAATAACAGTAAGCTGTCTGCTTTGGCCCAAAAGATTTCCTGAAATGGAATTAATAAATTGAATTCTAAGGCCCCATTGGGAGCTATTAATTAAACCATTTTAAAAGCTCATTTTTAAGAATGCTTAGATCTGTTTCTAATCTCCTTTTGTGTAGAGTATGGTATCTCAAAGATCCACAGCCTTAACCAGGAAAATTTAATATTATTTTACTGAAATAATATTGCTTGCCAATTTGGAAAGGTGGCATTTATATTATCTATCCATGTTAAGAAAACTAGCAGAATTTAGGTAGGGAAAAATGGCTTTTTCACTAAATAGGCCTTGTTGAATTAATATATTTATATGATTTTTTTTTTTTTTTTGTAAAGTAGCTTAACACCCTAAAGAGTTGGGTTTTAGCAACATCTTGATTCAGAAATTAACTACAGGTAGTCTTCAATTTGCAGTTCGTCACTTAGCAACCATTTGAAGTTGCAATACATCATAACAAAAGGTACTTATGATCTGGTTCCAAAGTTCTGCCCTCCCACCATAATCTCATGACTGCATTTTTGGCACCCAACAGTGGGCCTGCATTTATGGCTGTTTGCCATGTCCTGTGGTCACAATGTTTTGGGCAAAAGCATCCCATAGTAAACAATGGATTTCCTTAACAACCACTGAATTTGCTTAACAATCACAGCAAAAGGGTTGTAAAAATCCGATTGATCACATGATGTTCTACTATAGGATTGTCACAACTTATGACGGTAATTGGCAGGCTCAATCATGGCTGCAAGTCAAGGGCTACCTATGTGATATTTAACATGAAAACCATCTTGCTATTTTTTAAAGAGAGTAACAGCCACACATCAGCAAAAGTTCAAAGAATCAATCACTTGTAAAAAATAAGTCATTCTTTATCAAAGAAAAGATGAATCTTACATCTTTTGGTTAACTTGTTTTTAGACCAGTCTTATTCATGTATGCCCAGAAATTAGTCCCTTCCAATTGATATAAAATGGTTATGAGATGGAAACCCAAATGCATTAATTTTAGGGTAATTTAACTCAAGCCATAATTTTTACCCTCAACCTCAAAATTCAACACCATGATTAATACCAAATATGATGAATTAATAAAAATGGATAGAATCTAGAGGTTTCAAACAACTTAGATCTATATGGGAATGGCAATATTTATCACACTTTTAGACTATCTACTTGACATTTTATTTTTGTTATTTGTCAAAATTGAAACTAAAAATTAACCCACAGAATGACTGCATACTTAGGGGTTGTTTTTTTTTTTTTCATTTTATTTGATACAATATGTTTTAACACAAACTTTATTTTGTTAGGCTGTTAAAAAAATATTGCATCATGTTAGGCCTAGTTTCGATATACTCTAAATCAGGAATTGGGGATCACAAAAGTAAAAACTTTCAGAAGGCCCATTATGTTTTATACCTCTTGAATCATTCTCTATCTAGATCATACTGGAAACTTACTTTGCATAAAAATCAAAATCATGTTACTTGATTGTTATCAATGAATGTGCAGTCTCACTTCTTAGGAATATGTTAACCCTAATCGTATTAAGTGATTGCTATAGCTTATTTATTTATATTAACAAATACTAAATATATATGACAAATACACATGAACATGTCAATCAATTTATAGCTGTTGAATAGCTTGTCCCAAGTATTTCTTTAGTGTCTTCTCTGTCAGCTTGTTTTAGTAACCAACCAACCAACCAACCAAAGTAATTAATTGATTTTTGAGCATGTAAATTAAAGGATAAAATTGTATTATTTCTACTCAAATAGGATAGGTTATATACTAGTGAAAGTAACTTTAGACATGACTATGTCAGTGTGAGAACATACATTTTTTATTTGGTGTATTTAAGGATCCTGTTAAAATGTAATTGTATCTTTCAGATGATAATGTGTTATGTTCATAACAGATTTGTTCCTCACTATTTAGTGGTACATGAATCCACACTTGACTTACAATATTAACACAAAATATAATTTTTTGTCTTTGACCATTCATGTAATTCCTTCCCTGCCTCCAAGTTGCATATATTCAAACAAAAATTTTAAAATCTGGGAAACTGCATCTTTTTGAATTATTAACTGGCTTAGAAACGTTACTTGAAGGTAATGAATAAACAATCCATTAGTAATTAGTACATGGGTTTTTATAGTCTGTAATATATCTTTTCCCATTAGATTTAAAATAGGCCATCGTTTTTCCCCTTGATGAACTCATTCAAGTTATGTATTTGAATTTAAGTTGCCTCACCCATTTCCTCTTGCAAAGGCGTAAAATAGCCAATTAATGCTATGCATGTAAATCAGCAGCACTTTGCTTCTAAGAAAATAAGTAGATTTCCCATTTATGTTCCCATCCAGAGTATATTACTACAAAGTTGAAATGAAGAGGAAAAATTTGTTTCTAATAGTTTTCTAAAAATTATTCTAATCAGTACTTATAGTACTTTATAATACTTCAAGAACAAAATCATATTTATGGGTTTTCTTTAACTGCAGTTCAAAAAATGACTACCTTTCTGTTCAACTAAAATATGGCATTTTAGTTGAAGATATATAAGACTACATAGTTCTTTAACTGAAGATTGCTTCAGGGGGCATAGGCATGTATGACTGTGTTTTCAACTGACATTTTTAATAGTTCCTTGTCTATAATGGGATGTATGTTACAACTTAAAACACTTATAGGCAGCTGGTTTTACCTAGTTGAAACCACCACTAAGGCCGGGTAGAGCTGTTTCCTTGGCTCTTTAGTCCTCTATCTGACTTGCTTTGTTGATAACAGTGATACAAAGGGCCTGCTTGTGTTTTGGGTTGCTTAGACTGAGAAATATGAGAGGTCTAGTAGCTTTAAAAGAGAAATGAGGACTTTTGCAGGTTGAAATCTTCTGAGAGCTCCGTCTACTGAAAGCGGCTCTGTTGTTAGCTAAAGAGCCATGGTTGAAATTAGCTGTTGCCTAGAGTTGTTCACTTTCTGCAATTCATTGCTGACGAAGCTATGCATGAGCTGAGCCAGCAGTCTGTCACACTCAGAGATTTTAGGATGTAGTTTAGATCGGTGTTTTTGAAGATTTGAAATGGGCCTTTTTATTATTTCAAATTGGAAAAATAATTCTGCAGTTTAGAAACAGAAAAAAGAAATAGTCTATTTATAAAGCTCAAAGTGATATGTAACTTCTGATGATTCCATGGAGTTGGATGAACAGAGACAGTGGTATGTGCACCATTTTTTAATCTAAGTCAAATGCATTAAAACTGGAAATTCTCCTGGACACACTTATGTGATATTCAGTGTGCCTTGTCCATCAGTAAGTTGCATCCCTTTTCCCCATATTAGACAAAAAAGGAGAATTGAATTACTCTTGAAGTGTCCCATTAATGGATTATCTCATTTATGGAGGTCTGGATTTATCTTAGAAGTAAGAGTGGATAGAATGGCAAATGTCAATAAATTAAATTCTTAGGCTCCAGTTCTATACATATTATCTGGGTTACAAGTACCACTGAAGTCAGTGTGTCTAAGTAGAGACATACATGGTTATGCTTAATGAGATAGTATTATCAAGAATTGGCAGCATGTTTTCTCCAGCCATGGGCGAATCTGGAACCTTTCACAAACAAATCCCATGCTGAACTTCATAGCCATACTAAGTCATATTTTGCACATAGAGATTACACAGATGTTTCTTGATTAAATTCTATTCAAAGCAATAAGGGTTAATCTTCAATTATCTGATGATCAGAAGGTGTCTGAAAAAGACATAGAGCTGCTGACAGATACCTTGCGCTGTACTTTCAAAGAATCTTAATCTGATCTACCAAGCTGCATTTCAGCTAAAAACAATTCAAATGCTCATGTGTTCATTTTCTGAGCTTAGGACATATTAAATCAGAAAAGTAACTAATTTGCATAGGGTTTTCCTAAGTGCACCAAATCAGTTTTATCCCTGTAATAAAGCTCAGTAAGCAGAGGTTTAATATAGGATTGTTTGCTCAGTAGAAATATCAGTATGAAAAAACACACATACTCCTGGTCTGGATTCTGCTGCTGTTCACAGGAGTGCTGGTTGGGCAGTGTGGGGGTGCTCCCCCAACAGGATTTTAGTTCATCTTGCACCCAGTCCTGTCTTTGGACTGGCTTTGGCCTGTTCTGTGCCCGTTTGCTGAGTCATCGGCTGTG
>AZIM01001585.1:62598-75158 GCA_000516915.1 Ophiophagus hannah
GACTCAGCCTTCCATCCTTCTGAGGTCGGCAAAATGANCTGCAGGCTACTTCTGCTGCCTGTCGGCTGCCTGCAATTTGGCAGTTCAAATCTCACCAGGCTCAAGGTTGACTCAGCCTTCCATCCTTCCGAGGTCGGGAAAATGAAGACCCAGATTGTTGGGGGCAAAATGCTGACTCTCTAAACCGCTTATAGAGGGCTCTAAAGCACTATGAAGCAACACATAAGTCTAAGTGCTATTGCTATCACACTTAATGATTATGAGGGATTCACCTAATGACCTCAACTGAAACTGCCAATCATAAGGTCGGCACAATCATGTGACAGCGCACTTCACAATCACATTGCCTAGCTAGCTATTACATTTCCCAGCTGTAATTATTGTGGTTAACTAAGGACAGTATAGGTTTGGGTGCTTTCATGTGTGTAAGTATGATGTGAAGATTTGCATTTTTGGGATGATTTGGAAGGAGGGATGGCACTGGTGCCTCATAAGTTTTGGCGCCCTAAGCCAGTGTATTCCTGGCCATATAGGTAGCCCTTGCCTTACCGAATGCCTCAATTAGCAACCATTCAATGTTATGATGATATGAAAAAAAAAACAGCTTTGCAACTAATCTTTGCATTTACATCCATTGCAGTAATCCCATGATCATGTGATTCCCGTTTGGACATTTTGCAACCAATGTGCATTTACGCCTGTTGCATGTCCCATGGTTGTTACATGATCACCATTTGCTGTGCTTCCCAGCTCACTTCTGACAAGCAGAGTAACTTTGGAGAATACAGAAGTAACATTGTAAGTTGCAGTCTTGTGATGTATCAATTTTGAACTCTGTTTATAATGAAGTACATGGTTTGTACTCTTGAATGCGCATGACAGTTGAAAAATCTGTTGCTAAAAATTGAAATATGGTATCAGGAGGTTATTGTTAACAGCAGAATTGACAGCCCTGACAAATCAGTTTGCTTAAATAACTGTATAAACTGCTCCTGTATTATTAAATATATTACTTTTGAAGCAATCATCTCTCTGCCATGACAAAGAAAGAAGCCATTAAAGTTACCTGTTGATAATTACAAGACAGAGTTCAGTAAATCATAGTGAAGTATATTTGTCTAATAATGATAAAAACATCCTAAACTTTCCTCTCTGTTTTGATCTGCATTGTTCTACCTGGTCCCTTCCCAATTATACTTTCGTACTTCTATAGGACACAATGTTGGGGGATATAAATTGGATCATTCTATTATATATTGTACTTGGAGGAATTGGGGACCATGAAACTAGCTGTACTGTAGGTGTGTAGAAAATTGTTATTGCTATTCTGTTCTTGTTTGGAAACACCAACATCCTTATTAATGGGGAGGTCCTGTGATATCACAAAAATGGATGGATAATGCTATAATATCACTGGTGGAGAAATGTCCAAAACCATTAATATGCTAAGTATAGCATTCCAACTGCTATGGCTTCTGTATCAGAAATGGCAAAAGGAAATTTTGCTCCAAATCATTAACCTTTGAGGTTCTGATGAAATTAAAAATGAGGTAGCCAATGGTGAAAACAATTCATTCTAGCACTATGGCACTGAGTGTGGAGAGCAGGGAAAATCCAATGAAAGTCATAAAGAAAAAATAATCTGTCTTATCTTTCTGCTCCAGGAGACTATTGACAAGCTGACTTCCCAGCTGAAGGCCTTTCAGGAGAAAATGAAACGGGTAGAAGAGTCAATTCTGAGCAGAGATTATAAAAAGCACATTCAGGTGACTTTACCACTGTACGGGATAGCTTGATCTGTTTATTTCAAGACAGTGAGTAAGAGAGTCTAAACAGCAGGGTCTTCCGAATATACCAAAATAAAACCACAATAAAAAAGTTGGAAGAAGGATATTTACATCCTTTTGCTTTCAGGAGCCATTCTGCACTACCAGGTCACAAGAACAATTATTTTTCCCAGTTCCTATTGCTGCTTGGTTTAGTGTGCTTAAAACTGTTTACAGATAGTCCTTGAATTATGACTAACTAATGTCATAAAGCATACTGTCACATGATCACACTACTTGGCAACAGTAAACCCTGCAGTCCTTATTGCTATTGTCACTAAGTGAAAATAGTGGGTTGTTAAGTAAATATTTTCTCTCAAATTCCTGCTGGTTTCCCACAAACAAACTCGACATGGAAGTCAGCAGGAAGTTGCAAACGCCAGGTGGCTTGCAAACAGGAACAGAGATAGGCAAGTGGCTACTGCTGCGTGGGAGAAGGAGAAAGGGAATGCAAGGGTGGCTGCAGATGGGGTGCAAGTATACACAAGTGGCAAAGGACACCCAGCGGAGCATGGTGGGGCTTGGGGTGACTGCTGCTGGGTAGGGGAGGGTGCACAAGGTTGTGCAGGTGACCAGAAAACAAGCACAAGCACACAGTCTCAGAGAGGGTACACAGGTGGGAAAGACTTACCCAAGAAACTTGCAGCTTTCTCTGCCAGCTACCACATGACTTTGCTCGTGGGAAGCCAGCAGGGAAAGTTGCAAATCATAGTCACCTGATTGAACGATGCTGCAACCATTGTAAATTCAAGTCAATTGTCAAGTTCTTGGATTGCAATTATTGTCCACAGTGGTGTTGGGATGGCCAGAATTTCAAGGAACAATCATGATCACCATTGGTTCAGTGTCATTGTAACTTTAAACAGTTGCTGAATGAGTGATCATTAAACAAGGACCCCTGCTCTTATTATGCTACCTGAGATTCGATTACTGTACTTTGTATGGCTCACAACAAGCAAACAAAATTACAATAAAACAACCAAAATAAAAAAGATGGCATGCATATTGAAGTGAGAGGTCTCATCCTCTCTTGCCAAAGGCTTACAGTAGGTGAAGTGGGGATCATCTGGATCTTCAGGGGAATCTCATTCCAGAGGGCAAATGCAGAGATGTGCACTTCCAGGATCCTTATAGAGGATATTGCTTAATAAAAGGAAACTGGAGTGTGTCAATTCTGCAGGATTGAATCAACAGGGCAGACATTGTGGGAAATAGCCAGCTTCCCAAGTAACCAGGTCCTATGCTATGTAAGGCTTTCTAGGAAGCAACCAGCTCCTTGGATCACACCTGGAAGCAAATTGGCAACCAGGGTAGCTCACAGAGCACAGGTGTCACATGGACCAACCAAAGCATGCCCACTCCTGCTTTGGACTAGTTGAAGCTTAATGCCTTTTTTTGCTAGCTATTTTGGAAACTTATATTGGGGGGGGGAGAACAGAGCCGCTACAAACAAATAAATGCATTTCTCTCTTTTTAAAAATAAAAACCTTTATTTTAAAAGGACTATGGGACCCCCAGCCAGTTCTGGGAGCAAGAACTAGAGAGTCTACATTTTGTCATTGAGATGAAGAATGAACGCATCCACAGCTTGGACAAGAAGCTGCTGAACCTGGAAATAGTGGTGGGTTACTTGTATGAATTCTAAATGTAATTGAAAAGACTAATAAAAGAGCTGTATTGTGCTTCAAAAGAGAGAGTGAGAATTGCCTGTTCCCATTTTGTGCCACTGGATACTCTGGAATGAAAAGATAGGAATATAGGTAACTGCCTTATTCTAAGGGTCCTTCCAAATGACCAATTTTTTCATGGCCCAAATCATCTAATCTCACTATTAAAATGAAGAATGGCTTGAGAAGGCTCTTTTAGGAAACTTCGATGCAACAGGAACTGGAATTTTCATATGTTTATGAATATGCAGTGTTTCCAGAGAACAGACAGTCCATTAGTTTCCCCTTCCTGGTCATTAGATAAGCAAAGAAATATCTCAACCAATCAGTAGTCATCTACCAGCCTAATTAGGGATTCCTTATGATCCCACCCCTCTGATTTGTGAGGAACTACAACAAAGCCCTTCCTTCTATTCTCCAGAATGAACAAGAAACCACAAGCCTTTTATCAACTGGCCATATCAGGATCCCTTTATGCAAACCTGCCATCCCCTCTTTGCCTTATGGGATAACAGGAGCAGGGAGGTGGAATCAGGGGTCTCCTCCTACAGCTTCATAGGCTGCTTGCTCTTTGCAAGACAAGGCTGTGATTCACTTCCACTTCGGCAGTGGTACTTGTTTCCATTTTGCACAAAACCTCCCAAGTGCAATAGTAGGGAGGAGGTGACAAGCTAAGCATCTAGTGATTATGTTGACAGATCCCTAGGGGACTCAGTTCTCCTTGTGAGCAGATCCATGTAGAACTCAAGGTCAGATCATTGATAATATGTTTTATTTATATGGGTAAGGATTCTTGAGGGTTATGGATAGGCATTTTTCAGCCCGAATTGGAACCTTTGACCTTCCCTGAAAATCATGTGCTTTTTCATAAAATTACATGCTAATGTTTGGAGTTGTAATCCAAGACTTTTGGAAGGTGCATTTGGGCTTGAAAAATACTTTACAACCAGTAAAGTTCTTCCATTTCCTTCAGAGAGCAAGTGATTCCCAATTCTCGACAGATATGAAGGCAGAGACCAGGATTTTATTAGTACAGTTATAAATCTACAGTTTCTAGGATGAAAATATGTTTAGGATGATCACATTCCTATATAAAGTTCTGTGGCTTGCTCCTTATCTTTATGTGACTGAACTTCTTGCATGCTATATCTTTGTTGTATCTGAGGTTTGTCACCCTTCTGATCCTCTTTTAGATGGAGTCAAACTTACTACTTGAAGAGAAAATTAAAATTCTACAACAGGAAAATGAAGATCTCCAAGTACGGATGCAGAACCACATGACAGTGACAAGGTGGTGTCTTCACTACAGTAACAATCCTTAAAAGATTTTATTCTGTTTTATTTATTAGATTTTTATCTCACCTATATTATTTTATAAGTAACTCAAGGAGCAGAAGAACCTATTTTCTACAGAACAAGAAAACTGTGAATTGGGTGGAGTCCAGAGAGAGTGTTTGGCCCAAAGTCACCCAGCCAGCTTTTATGCCTAGGGCAGAACTAGAATTCAGTCACCTTGGTTTTATCCTGGTGCACTAGACCCAAACTAGCTCCCATTCAAAGAAGGTTCCTGTTTGATCAGTTTTCTGTGTCAGTGTAATCTGATGACTATGGGAAATGTTTTTATTCCCCAAAGTCTCTATTCCCCAAAGGCTACTGCACGTAGTAGCATTACAAACATGTAAAGAACTACTAAATTGGGCAGTTTTTTTAAAAAAATGTTTATTTTCAACAATATATTATGTGTGCTTTTCTCCCCAGTCAGTAATTTCTTCTAGTAGAGCTGGGTGCATGTTTTGTGGCTTCCATATGTTTTTAAACTGCAACCTTCCATTATTCCTCCCAACTGATAGACTAGCTGAGCTCATACCACACACTAAACCATAATGGCATTACTCTGGCTTTGTCTTAAAAGCCACTATGATTTGGAAATCATGGTTTGTGACTTATAATGATGTTTAAGTCAAGAAATTATGATCAAGGAAACCATGGCTTAGCATCTTGGGCAGACTCAGGTTACAGCTGATGACAATTAAGAGTTCAGTAACATTTGAAGAGCCACAAATAAGAACAGACTGTATAGGACTTTCTGACTCTGGAGTTAACTGGGCTTGTCATTTCTGAGGCCTCAAGGATCTTCCTCCAGAGAGTGAGGCATGTGTTTTGGGGACAATGCAGAATACCAGCCATTTTAAGGGGTAAATTGGGGGTCTTAAATATCTTCAAGGAATCAAGAACCCATTGTGGTAATCCCCAACCCTTCACCAATGCAGAAAACAAAACAAATTATTAGATCCAATTAGAAAGGCTTTGAAGGCCACAAAAACTTCAAAGCCTTTCTAATTGGAAAGTCTTTAAATGTAGCCACTAAGCTCTGCAAGTTTTACACCTGGTTTATATAGAAGAAGTGGCAAATCCTTGGAATGAAAACTGATGCATACTTCTTCCTTCCTTTCTGTACAACGTAGTCTAAGAATTGTAATTCTTACCATGCTTTAATAGGCAGCTGTCTGAGGAGCTTCTGACCATTCGTGATGCCCTGGAGAAGGAGACCCAGCTGAGGGAGCAAGGTCACCGAGAGAAAGAGGAGCTCTTGTACAGGGTGCTTCATGGCGATTCAGGCCACCCCTTTGCTATCTCTACTGAGACCTCACTCATTGCCACATAGCACTTTGAGAGGCCAAAGACACTGACGTGGTATAAAACCAGAAAAGGAGGAAAGGAGACCACAATGTGACTGTTTCATCATTGCATTCTACTCCAGAGGTGTTCAGATATTTTTTTTAAATCCCATGGACTAAGATGGCCTTCAAGGGACATGCCGCAGGTCACACTCCTCCCCAACAAATGAGGGCCAACTTAAGAAATGGGAGTAGAGATACTATTCACATTAAACGAATTAAATAATAATTCCCTGATTATTTAAGAATTTTCCATTTCTGCCATATTAATAGTTGCAATGGATTGGTGTAGAGGGGATCATGCCGAAGGCTGGCAAGGGAGGGCTTGGGTCCAGGTTGTACACCTCTGTGCTGGCCCTGGTGTTATTCTATGGCCTAAGGACAATTCTTGTTGGGATTTTCTCTTATGCCCTTATTCTTTGAAATCTTGAAGAATGGGATTTTTGCATGTTCCTTTCAATTTCAGTGCTAGTCAGGGAGTTCATCCTTCGGATATTTTGTGGTATTCAGCAGTCAAATCAGGTCTTCTCCTTCTCCCAAGAAGTAGCAGAATTAACTACCTCATATAATAGACCATGTGAGGATGTAAAAAAAAATAGAGAAGAAAGAGTAGGAGCTACAAATAAAGTGCACTTCACAAAGTCACACATCTGTGAGATACTAGATACTAAATGAAAGGTTTACACTTGATTTCAGCCAATGGAACTAGAGCTATACCAAAATTCTAAAGCAGTTGCTTTAGAGCCAATGATTGTAAATTTGAACAGATTTATAACTAAGTTTCTTTCTCCATTGCATCTTTCCTGTTGTGTCTCTCTGTGATATTTCTTTTATCTTGTGCCTAGCTCATGTGTGACTCAAAAGCTTAAGTCATCCTTAGCTGTGCTTGGATTAAAGTAGTACAATATTTTCACCTTGTTCCAGTCTGATCAAGGATGACCTTTCTCATCTAGTAAAATCAGGGGACTATATGAGTAGTGCCTTAAAACTAGGAGAATTGTAGGATTGTCACCATAGACTTAGGATAGAAATTACCAGTGGGGCAACAATTTTATGATTTTCTCCTGATTTAAGGATGGTTGGATAGCACTTAACACAATAATGGAAAAAGACCTTAAGGAAGAGGTTCTTAACCTGGGGTGACTGCATTCTCAGGAAATGTGAGATGCAATTTCAGGAGGTTTGACAAAGAGTGACTTGTGTCCCTTAGTGACAGGTCACAGGTCATAATTATTTTTTTTAGGGAGTGCAAATATTAATCAAACATTTTCTGGGGGCATGGGACATAAAAAAGTTTGGCAACCACTGCTTTACGGGAAGATGTTTTTCCTGCCACGTGGGGCTGCTTATCCTTGATCATTTTTCATCTCACTAAGAAAAGGTTTTAAAAATTACTCAATTATGTGAGCTTGATTGTTCTGATCTCCCCATTTTCTCCGTTGTTAGAATTATGACCAGACCCTGCCAACATCCTCTTATCTAATTTTCTAGAATCTGGATAAAATACCTGGTTCTCACAGATTTGGAAGACAACAGAAAAAAGCATCATTTTAATTCATTTGCTTCCAGAATCAAACTCTTTTGTCTTGTTTGACACGGTCTCTCTTTGCTGGTTCAAAATTTTGAGAATGGTATATTAGAATGGTTCTCAAAAATTGAACAGAGATCAAAATTCTTATTGTATGATTGTTTTGTAAAGCTGATAAATGACAATGCCCTCTACTGATTGTAGGGTGGTGCTACAAGTTACATAAAAAAGTAATTGTCAGATTGGAAGTATTACTATAGACATGTAATAATTTAAATTCAAAGACATTGGATGTTAAAATGTATTGTTCTAATGAAGAGATTAAATTGGTGTTTATTGTGGTTCTAGTGCAATGTAGACACTGAATGAAGTGAATAAATATTGATATTTAGCATTGCAATATATTCAAGGAAAGCTGATATAGTTTTATCCTGGAAAAAACATTAGATTTAATTAACTTCTGAACTACTCTCTAGCTAAATGCAATGATCTGTGTGACCCTCTCCAACATATAATAATTTCTATCCAACCAAACTAATTGTTCAGGGCAAAACTGTTCCCAGGTATTTTTCCACTCTATTCTGCCCTGATTAGACCACATGTGGAATATCACGCCCAGTTGTGACATTGCAATTGAAAAAGGATATCAAACTGTAGCAGGTTCAGTGGAGGGTGACCAAGATGGAGAACAGTTAAAGAATCTTGGTGTATTTAGCCTACATAATGGTGGGGAGATTTGACAGCAGCTTTCAAATATTTGAAGAGCTATCACATAGAAGAAAGAATGGATATATTCTCTATTGCCTAATAGTATAGAACCAATGGATTAAAACTACAAGGCAGTAGATTCAGGCTAGATATTAGGAATATCTTTCTGACTGATATCCTTTGGTAAAATAGGCTGTTACATGAAGTGGTGAGTTCTACCTCACCAAATCGTTGGTCAGCTGTCAGAGATGCTCTAGTGCACAGGTGTCAAACTCATGGCATCACATTGCTGTCACATGACTTTTCATGACATTTTTCCCCTTCACGGAGCTGGGGTGGGTGTGGTCTGCACATGATGCATCCGGTCCCATGGGCCACCAGTTTGACACCCCTGCTTTAGTCTAGTGGATCCTGTATCAGCAGGAACTAGATGACCAAGTTGTACTATGATTCTAGGAAAACTCCATAAAAGCTCCCCTTATGCAACACCAGCACTTAGGCATTAACTGATTAAAAATTTCCTGGGCAACATCACTGTCCATTATTTTGATTGGATCTCTTGACTTACCATATTGGCCAAGCCTAGTTCTCAAGAAATGAGTTTTATAGGAACATCTACTATGTTTTTCAGAATGAAAGATTTATACAAAGGAATGTACAGGCTTATGTACCATGGCACTACATTATGCCAACAGACAACGGATAAATATTATCCTATAGATAAATATTGAAGCTCAATGGAACATAGGATTGCAGCTTGTAGGACCAAGTCATATACCTGGCTTCTGAAATAAGGTAATGAAAGATAAGAATAGCTTAATGAAAAAACAGCAGGTGAGAAGTCATCCCCAGTGCAACACACACACCTTTGGCCCCAGTGATACCTATCCTTTTTGTCAATCCCATTTACAACCGTAAACTGTTTATTTTCCTGATCTTGAAAATCTGATACAGGAGAGGTGCTTGGTTTTGGTTCTTTGCTTGTTATAAAATGTTAAAATTAGGAATTTTTTGCAGGGAGACATTTTCATATTATTGCAGGCATGAATCACTGTGACATGAGTAATATTTGAAATGATCATCATATCTCCAGTGCTTACAAAAACTCTAGTAACAGTTCAGATTACAGGAAATATGTATTTATTTAATCTCATCTTTATTATTTTGATGAGTAATTTATAAAGATTCACTCTGGATAGTGAGATAGATGACATATAAATTTAATAAATAAATAAGTCAAGGCAGCAAACATACCTAATACTCCTTTCTCCTGATATTTTCCCTACAACTCTGTGAGGTAAGTTGGTATAAGAAAGAGTGACATCCAGCTGACTTACATGCCTAAGGTGGGACCAGAACTCTCAGTCTCTTGGTTTTTAGCCTGATTCTGTAATCACTAGACCCAATTGCCTAGCTAGAATCACTAGATCTGAAATACTTAACTCCAGATAAATCACAGATGGCAACAAAAAAAATTATACTTTATCACCTTACTGCCATCTACTGCCAGAGTCATTAGCTCAGTTTTCATAGTTTTCATTATTTCCAGCAGTAGCTATTCACTCATACAATTGTGCATTTAGAAAACCACTTTATTAGCAAGTACATTATCTGGCTTTACTGCCTGTTCTGTATTTCAACTAGAGATCCTTCCATTTACAGTACTACTAGTTAGAGAACTGAAGTTTTAATAAGAACAAATGGAAGTCTTATTCCTGGACTAACTCAGAAAAAGGCACAAATCAGCCACTGCTGTTTTTCCCTATTTTTTTGTACAGAAAACCAATGAATACAGGTTTTTTAATGAAAAAATAATATTTAAACAAGTATTTGCATTTTAAATATATATTCTCAAAAAGTTCTTTGGGCTTTTTCCTGAAATGCGTTAACAGATGCCGTAAGATATGCTACCTAGAAATGGTGGAGACAAATGATACAATATCAGAAATATTCACAACATTTACTGACGTTATTTTAAAATGCTATTTTATAGATGCCTATTTTTCTTGCTGTGTGAATTTTTTTTCTGTCAACACATCTTTTTTTTCATTAAAGCACTTCAGAAATAATACTGTGATGTTTATGATTAAAAATATGAGGAAGGTGGTATTTGCACATTGGTGCAGTTAAAAGTGAGGGCTAGACTTGGTCTGATCTACAACTGGTAATGGTCCTTTCCTTGAGGTGCAACCATTTAGTAATGACAATATCTTCTGTTCAGTAACAAAAGAATATTTCTGCCCATTTCTTAAGAGACCCTCTCCTTAATGCAAATTCCAAAACCATAAAAAGTAGATATCATGAAAACAAAGCAAATATCTTCTATTATGAAAAGGAGTTGAGAAAGTGTTTCCAGAAACAGGAGTTTACTGTTTGGATGAGCTATATATAAATAGCCATCAAACTCTCTTATCCCTATTATTATCCCTACTATTGCTTTTCTTTGTGTTTTAAATTTGCACAAGCTGTCTTGTTATTGTTATTATGAAAGACAGAATAATGAATTGAAAAATATAACTGAAGGCTTACGTAAGACTATAAGTAAAACAAACATGGATTATTGACGATGTAACTCTTTTCCTACTGTTATGCTGATACCTATAAGAAAAGGGAATTATTTAAGGGTAGGCTAACCAGCCAGCAAGATGAGTCATTGCTTATCATTGTTTTTACTTTTTTAGCCATTCTGAGAAAACAGCCCCATCATTATTCGTGGATCATGATAGCCTTTTGTTCATTTTTCAAAGAGAGTAATGCCACAGATCACCCGTAGACCAAAGATTTGGAAAAATTGTTCTGCAAGACAAGCTCACCTCACCACCTACTGTACCTCCTGTCCTAGTAGCCCCAAGTGAAAACAAGAAGAATTTTTGACTCTCCAAAAACAGCACAAGGAACACTGCAGTTGTTTCTGGTCTGAAAGGATACTGTTAAAGGGTTGCTTGTGATTTAGGAGCTGAGGAGGTTTGGAAAAAGTGGAAACCAAAGACAAATATGTCTCCTTTTTTCCAACACTTTGGCCATTATAGATTCAAATATCAGCTGCCTCTACACTCAGAAGTGCTTAACCATAGCTATGAAGATACCAGTGATGAAACATTCCAGAAATATATGTAAGGGGTAGGGAATGTTCAGAATGATGTTCGTGGCACTGTGATTCGAGCTCCACCATTTTGGTAATGTGTAGGTTTTCTGCACTGGCACTGCGGTCTTCCAACCAGCAAGCAAGCCAAAGTCCAGAGATCTGCAAACTCAAGAGGTTTTGGAAGCCAAGAATCCTTTTTGCCTAGTGTTTAGAGATGACAAGTGTAACAAAATAAAGGCATGGCACAGGTCAAGACTAGGAGTCTGACAAACATAACAAATCCCTCCTCCCCTCAAAAAAGACAAGAGGCACAATATTGTGGAACATGATATTCAAAGTACCACGGTAAGCATGGCAGACACGACATGAAATTCAAAGTACCAAGGTAAGCATGGCAGAACTTGAGACTTGAAAAGTTTTCCCACGTTTTTTTTTTCAGGGAGGGAGGCCAATCAAGAAGCCAGGCTGAACCACCTCCCAGAAGCGCAGATCAGCTATGTTGCTCTTTGGAGTCTATTCTCCTGTCTGCCTGCTTTCTTGGCTAGTCTGACTTGTGAAGATCAGCCCTCTGATTCTGTATCTTTAAAACATGCCTCTGCTTGGGACTGGGTAGATTAACCTCAGAATCTGAAAGGTCTGTTAGTAGGTTCAGGCAAAGATTCCTGCAGGCTTGCCAGACCTGCCTCAGCAAGAATAGAGTCATTGGTTTCAACACTGCTACAATCACCTTCTCTAGTGTAGCTTATAAAATATACTGTATTTGAGATCCTTGTAACTTTGGTTCCCCTTTACCTTGTTTAGCACAAACAGTTCTGTTCTTTCAGTTGTTACCTTGTTTCTGTTGTTTCTATAGCTGTTCCTTTTAACAATTGTTAGATTGTTATTATCCAATCCCTATATGCAGGTTGTGGGAACACCAGAGTTTAAGAATACTTGGTTAGTTTATTTTTTATTTTTATTTATTTTTATTTATTTGTCAAGCAAGTATTAGATAACAGGTATAAGTATATAAGCATGGTTATGAATACATGAAATGGATATGAATAAAAAAGAAACAATAGGACAGGG
>AZIM01001585.1:169952-180214 GCA_000516915.1 Ophiophagus hannah
TCAAAGTTACAGTGGCACTGAAAAGTGACATAATCATTTTTCATACTTATGACCGTTGCAGCATCCCCATCCATGGTAACGTGATCAAAATTCAGATATGTGACAACTGACAAGTATTTATGACAGTGGCAGTACCCAGGATCATGCAATCACCTTTTGTGACCTTCTGACAAGGGAAGTCTATGGGGAGGCCACTTAAAACCATGTTACCAACTTACCAACTGCAACGATTCATTTAGCAAATGTGGCAAGAAAGGCCATAAAATGGGGCAAAACTCACTTAACAGCTATCTTGTTTAGCAACAGAAAATTTGGGCTCAATTGTGATTGTAAGTCAACTACCTGTATTGTTTTATTTGGGCTTAGAATATTGTGTGCACTGAACCACTTGATTTGAAAACCAAGGTTTAGCATAATGTGTGAAACCAACTAATGGTTACTAGTCAAGTAACAGAGTAGTGAAGCTGCAAAGTGCTAATCTTGGAAAGCTTCACTTCTGAGTAACGTTCTGTTGGGAGGTATCCTTGCGTTCTAGGCTTTATTGAGTTGAATGAAAGTAAGAATCAATTCTTGTCAATTACTTGATACTGGTATTTCAAAACTGTCTATTGCCAATATTTTTATTTTTGTTTTCACAGAACCTTATTATAATATCATTGTTGAATTACATGTAACCTGATTTTCAAGGCAAGGCAGCTCTTTTTAAAATGTTTTTTTTATTCTATTCCTGCTTTGCTGTTGGCATCACACAGTAGGTAGTTCAGCAATGGAGTTGTGATACAACCATTAAGGTGAAAGGCTATTTAAAAAAAAATCAACCGAAGTCATCACCAGTGGCCTGTGTACTGAGTATGGAGATCAAGACATAGGTAGATTTATGAAAAAGTGTTGCTTTGTGGCATATCCTCAGTTTAGTTTCTGTTACTCCATATGCAAAATAACATTGCAGTACATAAAGGCAATCCTCCACACATGACCAGAAAATGGAGATTGCCCATTACAGATGTATGTTGTGACAGTCATAAAACAAATTGGTCATGTGACCAACCTGGTTTTATGATTTTTTTTTTGCAGTTGTCATAAGTGCAAACCCAGCAATCACAAGTGTGAGCCTATTGTTTGCTATAGATGTGATTTTGCAAAAAACTTGAAGTAAGTATTGGGTTTTGGCAAAACCATGTGTCAGGTTTCCATGTGTCAAGTGCTGAAATCCATTTAAAAAGAAAAGAACAAAGTCCATCTTCCAAGACAAATTCTTTTATTTAGGAAAGCATCAAATTGGCAAAGTCCGTGGTAATTCTGGATCTGACACAACCCGGAATTACCCCACAATATTACAAGTTAGAAACAGCCCCCAAAAGTCATGTTCTCCAACAGAAGTAATTCAATGTTGCTTGATGTCATAAATCTCCACCTCAAGGAGCCTAAGCACGGACAGCTTGTTTTCCCACTGGACGAATACCTAGCCTAAACAACTCTCTCTATCTCCCCTCCTCCCCTCTTTTGAATGTAGCAAGCCCGAAACCCTTCCCCCCATGACTGCCACAGAGAAAGTAAGAAAAATAATATATACTAAGCCTAACTAAAATGGCTACACATATGTCAATTTCGGGCTTGACACCATGGTAAAAACAGTCACCTGACTGTGGGATGCTGCAAATAGCCATGATTGTGTTTGTGTTGCTGAGTACCCAAAGTGTGGTTACATGACCATGGATGAGTGGGTTGGGGGTGACCATCCGAACTTTGAACCTGGGTCATTAAGTTCCCTTTTTCAGGCAAGTTGTACCTTGAACAATTGCTAAACAACCAGTCATAAGTTGAGAACAATCTCTATATGTATTGGCTTCTACATGACTAGAACATGCATTATCAAGTTCTTGGCTCATATAGAAGCCAAGGAACATGCACTGCATATGAAGGTTTTTTTCTCTTGCACACATCAGTGCTAAATAATGCTAATATTGTTTGAGTGATGTTTGGTTGTGCACAGAACTTTTTCTTAAGAATGCCTGATGGGATTGCTCCCTTGTCCTAACAGAAGCTCCCAGAATCCATCCAATCTGTCCCTAGATTAGTTTGTTTGATTTTGTTGTTGGTGAGCCTAGCCAGTGTGGCTTATTCAGTAGCCCTGTGGTTAAACTATGGTTTAGTATTTATATGAGCCAAGTCACCAGCTCATTATGGTAACCTTTGGGTGAACTCCTATATTGGTTACCTGTACTGGAAGTGGTTAGGCTCTCATAGGGTTCCAGGACTCCCTCTGCAGCCTTGAGATACAGAATTTCTGCTTGAGTAATTCTAACCAAATTGTAAGAAGAAAAGAAAAGTCAGGATGAAACCAAATAATTTAGATTTTTGCCCTTGTGTATATGTGTATGTATATACAGGTAGTCCTCGACTTATGACCACAATCAAGCCCAAATTTTTTGTTCCTAAGCAGGACAGTTGTTAAATAAGTTATTTACCCTGTTTTACGACCTTTTTGCCACATTTGTTAAATGAATCACCGCAGCTGTTAAGTAACGTGGTTGTTAAATGAATCTGGCTTCCCCATTGATTTTGCTTGTTAAAAGGGCTCAAAAGGTGATCACATGACCCTCGGACACCGCAACCGTCATAAATATGAGTCAGTTGCCAAGCGTCTGATTTTGGATCATGTGACCATGGGGCTGTTGCAAGGGTCGCAAGTGTGAAAAATGGTCTTAAGTCACTTTTTTCAGTGCCGTTNNNACTTTGAACGGTCACTAAATCAACTGTTGTAAGTCAAGGACCACCTGTATACCAGTGGTGGGATTCAAATTTTNGGGATTTGCTGGTTCTCCAAACTACTTAAAATATCCACTACTGGTTCTCCAGAACTGGTCAGAACCTGCTGAATACCACCTCTGCTGTATACATACCGTATTCACATATTCTGTAGGTGTGTGTGTATGCATTCATGAGCATTCTAGGCAATAGTATAGCAATGGTTTGAAGGTAACCATTAACCCACTTCCTAGAAGCCAGGGTACACAAACTGTTTATTATAAACTTTAGTCTATTATATAATATGGGGTCATGAAGGGTCGGACACGACTTCGCAACTAACAACAACAATTTTATAATAAACTTAGAGAATGAGAGCTGCTCTGGGCACAAGAAGAGGTATGGTTTTAAAATTGTGCTGTGTCTGTTCTCTTATTACAACAAGGAGATGGTCCCAGACATCTATGTATAAAAGAAAGCGAGTCATTCAGGATATGGAGTTCTGGTCTAATCACTCCTCTCTGAGATGCACTGTCTCTACTCTGTACCAATTTAATGCCTATTTGGTGCCAGCCATACATGCCATACATGTTTTCTTTCCCAACTGGTGGTTCTTACTTGTGGCTAAATCATTTGGGCTTTTATCCATTATTTATTCACATTCACATTCATCTCTCTTTTCTGGGTCATTGGGACAGGAGGTAGACACACAGATATTCCCCCTGCCCTCCGTTTAGTTAAATTTTTTTTTATTGATGGCATTCATGTTCTATGAATCATGATCTGATGGCTTCCCCTGAAATAGTCTGGCCTAGAATTGGCCTCTGTTTCCTGGAAACAATCCTTGGGTCTTTCTCATACTGTTGGGGATATATGCCAAAATATTATAGTAGTGTGTGTTCTGCTACTTTATTTATCGTTCATTTATTATTCAAAATTATAAAGCCACCCATCATATGCATGTGTGTGTGTATGTGTATACATACATATACACATACACACACACACACACACATATATATACACATCTGACTCTGGGTGGCTTAGAAACAGAACAAATATAAAAATTGGCAAAACAGAACAATACAGCAAGAAAAAGGAAAAAATTATATAAAAGTATGTACCTTCCAAAAGAGATTGAAGACCTGGCTTTGCTAGTTGGTTTGAGCCCCCAATGAGGAACTGTCACATTGGGTAGAGGTGGTTGATGAACTAATAGCAATCCCCCCCCCCCCCCCCCGGTACATTCTGCTCTCTTCCTTCCCATCTTTTGGTTATAATTGTATTTTTATTGTGATTTTACACACACACACACACACACACACACACACAGCGCTTTATTTTAATGTTATAAGCTGCTCAGAGTCACCTCACAGCGAGAGAGGTGGCAAACAAATGTAATAAATAAACTCAACCATCCTAAAAGACATTCATACCCAAGGTAATCCCATTCACCAAACAATCAGTACAACCACTGTCCTGACTCTATCGGATCCCCAAACCCATTGACAAAGTCATGCCTTCAGGGTCTTCCTAAGAGCCAGAAGGACTAAGGCCAATCTGATCTCCAGTGGGATGATGTTCCACAATCTTGGGGCAAAAAAAGGCTCTTTCCTAGGTTCTGTCTGATGAGACCTACAGCATGCTCTTTCTCCATGTGGAGCGCCCTGCCCGACATTAAAAAATAATTTTAATTATTTGTAGTTCTCTTTTTTCTATTGAGCAGACAATAGAGAAGCCATCAGCAAAATTGCAAGTTGTAGTTGTATGACGCTTTCCTTAATGACCATAGGTGATTTACTTAATGACCGTAGCAGAAGTGAGGTTGTAAGTCTGTGCCCATCATACAATACCTCACTTAGTGACAGAGTTGCTGGTCCCAACAGTGCCCATTAAGTGAGGACTGCCTGTATTAGTTAGTAGAGAATCAGAAATGCTGGCTGATCTACTGCAATTCACCCAATGCCTTTTAGTAGCTTCTGTAATTTAATCTCAAAAGATAATGCCGTGTGGATCTTTTATTGGCCATCACTCTACCCATCTACCCCCACTCAGTTTTTTAACACTAAGGAGAAAAATCCCCCTGTAGCTGTCTCATGTTTTGTATTATGTGTAGTGCTGCTGACAGTGGGTGGTAGTAATCCTGTTATGGAGGCTGTAGTGTCATTTAAGTGGGTGAAGCAGAGAATAGGTGGGCAGAATTACTTTGTGGTTTCTTCTTTTGCACCTGCAGACATGGCTGTCTCATGACCTTAGTGTGAGGGGGAGTGTTTAGTCTTGAAAGTGCCAAGGTGTATATCTCTTTCCAAATGAGTTCCCTCTCGGCTTTTTTTTTAAAGGTCATCATTAATTCTAGCTACAGTTGTCAGGGCACCAAGCAGATCCTGACATCTAAAAAAAAGTAGAATTTGAATGAGAATCCACTAGAAAACCCCAGCACTCTTGAATTAGACTGAGAAGTTGGAAAAGAAGCATCCCGTCAAAAAAAAAAGTGTAATAAAGTGGGCCTTCTATCAGGACCAATTCTATCATGACCTGAACACTACAGATCAGTTGGCAATCTTAAGGTGTCTGGACTTCAACTCCCAGAATTTTGGGGAGTGGTAGCTGAGGAATTCTGGATATTGAAGCCCAGTCATCTTAGAGATGCTATGATTGAAAAACATTGCTATAGGAAATTATATAGATGTATGCATTCCAGAAGTCCAAAAATGAAGCTATAAGTAGAGAGTAACATAATGTAACAGAGGAAATGATAAAAAATAGGACAGGAAAGGACTCATTTTATTGGCATTTCAGTAAAATAAATATCAGTGAAACTAAATGAGGGAAGATTTGCAACTGGCAGAACGGAAAACTTTGTCACACAAGTCACTGTTAAACTGTGAAATTCAGTCACAGTTATGGTAGTGGTAGCTGATTTGGATAGTTTTAAAAGACACTGGACGGATTCATGGAAAATCAGGATCTCAGTGGTGTTTAATACTGATAACTATTTACTATTTCCTAAATTGTAGGCAGCATATCATAAATATTGCCTGCTGGAAGGTGACTGGAATGGAGGATCACCTGGTAGTCCAGTCTGGTGAGGATATTATGTAACACTGCCCTAGATTACGTTACTCTGTGAGATAAAACAACAGAGTTTTTATATGGAAGTCTTTTCTGTCTATGGCAGAGGTGGACAATTGTAGCAACTTTACATTCCTAAACCAGTATGGCTGTATGGCTGGCTCAGGAATTCTGGGAGTTGAAGTCCACAGGTTGTAAAGTTGCATATTTGCCCACCCCTGATCTATAGTATATCTACCACATAGTAGTGATTCCTTTGCTTTTGTGTAATGGGATTGTTAGAACTGTCTACTAGGACCTCTCCATGGGGCAACTGTTCCTTGGCAAAGAGCTGGATGCAGGTAGAATTAAATTTCATTAAACTCTCTCTCCCTCCCTCCCTCCCCCCTTCTGTTTCTTTCTCTCGACTTTAGAAGTGCAGTCTCTGTCTGTCTGCTGTCTGTCTGTCAGTCAAACTTTTTAACTGCCCATCTCTCTCACAAAGGGGACCTGGGTGGTGTACATTTTAATTGATACAATAAAACATTATAAACTGAATAATTTAAGATCAAAAATGTAAAAATGTAAAACAACATTATAAAGCTGCATAAGATGGAGTGTTCCAAGATGGGAATTGGGGGAGGGTTTCTCAATCAGGCTCACAGCTGTGCAGGCCCCTGTATTCCCCACGCAAGGCTACACAGCCAAGTTTTGACCCTGCTGCGGTGCGCCAAGAGATTGGGTGTTTCACAAAACACGGGCAGGTGTTTCACAAAACACGGGCAGTGGACAAAAGGCTCGCTTCCTTGATCCCACCAGTTGAAGTTCTCTGACTAATGCCATCTGTAGCATACCTTCCCTGCCTGAACAAGTGGGACAAAGTGGTAATGGGGCGAAGCCATAGCTATCCTGGCCCTATGCCAAGTAGTATACTCACATACTACATCTCAGGTATGAGATCTAATGTACTAAATGGGCTTGTTTCCAAGTTATTATGAATAGGAATACAGTAGAAATCCTAATTAGTTTCAATGGAAGGCATTTAGTCATCTGATTGGCATTCCCATGGAAACTTAAAGTGCATTCATTAGCTGCATTGCACAGTTCATAGTTCAGGGTGTTATATCAGTTACAGAAGCATACTAGACAAATCAAAATCACTACTAAAGCCGATCAGGTTAATGATTTCTATATACTTTGATTAAATTCCACATGAAAGGAGAGAGATATTCATTTATCACTGAAAAACAAAGTATATTTTGCTTTCAGATGTGGTCTCCTGATCTCTTCATTCTCCTGCAGATTTAGTACTTACAGAAATAAGCATAACGGAAAGCAGTTGTTATCTATAACATTGCACTGTAAATCAATCAACATTTTAGCTTGAGAGTCTTCATGCTGGATATTTTTCAGGAAGGTATCTAAAAAGTTATTGTATATATAAGAGCCATGGTGGCACAGTGGTNNNAATGCAGCATTGCAGGCTAATTCTACTGACTGCTGATTGCCAGAAATTTGGCAGTTCGATTTTGACCTGCTCAAGGTTGACTCAGCCTTCGAACCTTTCGAGGTCGGTAAAATGAAGACCCAGATTGTTGGGGGCAATATGCTGACTCTGGAAATTGCTCAGAGAGGGCTGTAAAGCACCATGAAGTGGTATGTACCGGTTAGTCTAAATGTATTGCTATATACAGTATTTACTAGATTAAAACTTGTCCTGTAAACTTTATGCAAATACTTACAGAGATATATGCTCTTTGTTAACGATGTGAGCATCATTTTGAAGTTATCCCCATATTTATGAGAACAGCCATATATCAGAATAAGGTTATGCAATCTTAGTGACCCCTAGATAGAATTTATCTAGCTACTGGTAGCCCATTAAATATCTCTGCTTGACTATGTGAATAATGCGATAGTTTAGTGTTTTAAGTTCAGAGTGATTGTTCCTTCTCCATTTCCCAAAGTTCTGTTTTCTAATGATTGTAGTTTATAATGGAATTATAAGGTTACCAAATAGATTAATCGTAATTAGGATATTTTTGGTTCCTACAAATTATTACCCAAGCAGGCCATTATTAGTACAATAATTTATAATATATTGTTGTTGTAGTAGTTAAGACTGTAGAAATTGCTGCTCGGTGGGATACTTGGAACCTTTGATGTTTAGCTATTTCGGTCAGTAGCAACAAAAATACAAGATGAACATTGCATTAATATAGATTTGATGCTTGATTAGCTTGTGGGATTCAGTTACTAATCTGGTAAAATCTGTACAATATTTGCTGATTTCCTCCCTCAGTCCCCCCTCCCCCCCAAAATCATTAAAGGAGTGGCAACTTTATCATTCAGTGTTCATGCCACATTGTTTCAAACTGGGGTAATTGTAAGGTTTCAGTTGTTATGTTTGGCAGTGGTCTGCTACAAACCTAATCCCCAGTAGTTCTCTGGGTCAGCAATTCTTCAAAAGAAAATATGGGAAATATTAGTGCATAACATACATATTGCATGCAAACATAGACTGACTATATTTCTTGATCAATTTCCAGTCAGCTGCTGGGAATCTCCAGAAATAGATAGATTACTCATGAACCAATGACTCTTTCTCATTGCTTTGATATGCCTTCTGTTTCATTATCAGCTGAACCTCAATCTATACTCTCCTCCCTGATCTGCTTTTTCAGTTGGCAAAGTGGGATTACAGGGATGAATATATCATGTGCCAAGCAGATAAAAGGGTTATTTTTATGCCATCTGTTCCAGGAGGCTGTTGTTGCGGTGGTTGTGTTCAACTGATATAAAGCAAGCAGGATGCAGTTGTGTTTTTTCCTTTGTTTGTATAGGATTTGAAGGCAGGGATTTACCTTAGGCTGAGAATATCCACAGCGGTGTTTCTCAACCTTGGCAACTTTAATATGTGTGGATTTCAACTCCCAGAATTCCCCAGGCAGCATGAAATCTCATTCTGGAAGTTCAGCTAACTTGTTTTAAATTTGTTACAATTCAGCAAAAAGAACAATGTTTGTTCTAGTTTCAGCCAAACTCAGATCCCATAGTTAAATGCTCTCTCTCCCTTCTTCTTTTTAATATTTCTCTATGCAACATATCCCATCTGCCTGCTGACTCCTGATCTTCTCAGTGCCTTCCCTTCCCACAATTCCTGTCTCCCTTCGGCTACTGACATCAGTATTGTGTTTTGCTCACTCTTACCCTCTGAATCACTTATTCCCAAAACAAACCCATGTCAGTCCATGTCTAGAATATAATGCTCCCATTTCATTCTGTATACAGTTTTAAACACCCAAAACATACGTACTGTATTTCAGTTCAGTCGTAGACCATGCAAAACCAGCTGTGTCGTGCATGGAATGGTTCACGCATTGAACATTTTACATATACCTGTTTCTAAAACATATATTTTGTAAACAGTTTTGAAGACTGTTTTGTAAACTGCCAGATACAAGCTTCTCTGTTGCCAGGGAAAACATCCATGTCCCTAGTAGGTCACGAGATTGCTATTATTGAAAAACTAGAATTTCCACCATTACATTGATTGCAAATGGGAAATAATTCACTTGCTGAAATTTCTGTAACCCTATCCTTTTCATCTCAATAAACCATGCTAAAGAAAACTCTGATGATCTTGCCTGAAAAGAATTACTTTCATTCAGGCAGCTGCTAAGGAGTCTGATGTATCTTATTAGAAATTCAGTATTTTATGGGTTAAGGTGAGGAGGTATTTCTGCTCATTTTTCTTTTTGGAAACTTCAGTTCTCAAAGAAGCTTTTTTAATATTCAGGATTTAAATTTATACCTTTAAATTTATTTAATTTCTTTCTGGGATTAGTGAATAGTAGGTTTTCTTCACTGGAACTTGCCTTCATGTGCCATCTTGAAATTGCCACATTTAATATCCTTGGAAAATGTTGAGGCCTAACCAGCTTGGCAAGTCCGGAATTCCCCTCCTACTCTATTTAGCTACAGAGGTGTGGTATGCAGTAACATGCCAACTCCAGTTTGATCCTTATGAACTTTCCAGATTTGGAAAGAACAAGGTGATTTTTCTGCAGCGAACCTGGGAAAAGTTTCTAACTTAGATCAATTTGTAAGATTTGAGGTTGAATATTTGAGATTTGAGTGGTTGCAANAATATGGGCCAGTAAAGCCCTAAATGTTTCAGAATCTTCTTTTTCGTTAGAGGATTGAACAAACTAGGTGTCCTGACCCAGGTCACCTAGGCAGAGGCAGGCTTGGATAGAGTCCTTTATTGCTCTGCTAATTCCATGACAAATAGCCCTACAATGGACAGTATTGTATTGTATTGTATATTGTTTATTGAATAGCCCGAAGGCCTTTCCAAAGATCACATGGTTAAAAGAAAACCTTACGGTTACAAAAGTGACAATCTAAAAAATATATACATATATAACATTAAGTTAGCAATATCAGTATTCAATAACTAT
>AZIM01001586.1:79907-91338 GCA_000516915.1 Ophiophagus hannah
ATATTTCTGGACTTTCTCAACTGTGTTAAGCAGATAAATTATCCCGGTTACCTAACACTTATCATTGAAAGAATTTAAACCTTGTCTTTCTTTAACTGGGAATTCCTTTTCCAGTGGTGATTGCTCTCAAGAAATCCCTAGCTCCTACTTCCCCACCTCCCCCCATATATAATGTTCTAAGGGTATTTTTTAGCTCCCAGTCTGCTCTTTACAACAAAACTCTTTTCTCAAACTCCAGGTCTTTAGAATCCCTTATCAACTGATTGCATCTCAGCTGCACAAATTTGAATCACCAATGTTAACCAAGAGATACAAAAATCAAGGAACAAAAAAGCCCTTTACCTTTTTGCAGTCATTAAGTGGTTCAATACTCAATCCATAGTTATAAAGGAAATATGCATAAAATATATTTGGACAGCAGATGAATTGTCCCAAGCTTTTGCTCCTACTGCTGCCCTCAATACCTTATTCTCTTTGATATAAGTAGTTATTGGAACTAGTTTGTCTATTGAACATAATTTATGGCAATAACACTGTCCATCCATCTTAGGTTGTATCAGCTATTACATCTCTACCATCAAAGTTTTCCTTCCACTTTTTCCCAGAGTGGCAGCCTTTTGGAGTGGGTAAGATAAAGGAACAGAAACAGCAAGGATTCCTCAAATCATT
This sequence comes from Ophiophagus hannah, assembly GCA_000516915.1. Taxonomy (NCBI): domain Eukaryota; kingdom Metazoa; phylum Chordata; class Lepidosauria; order Squamata; family Elapidae; genus Ophiophagus; species Ophiophagus hannah. The sequence continues at coordinate 80,577 of AZIM01001586.1, forward strand.
TATTACTGAGAGTCCTTGGTGCTCTCTGAACTTGGTTGTTTTTCTTGAAGTCATTCCATTACCAAACATGTTTGATAATGAAATACCTGCAAGAAAACAACCAAGCTCAGAGAGCACCAAGGACTCCACAGTTCAAATATTATCTTCCATTGATATCATCTACTACTATAAGATAGTAAGGTAGCTCATTAATTGGATACAAGATGGGGGCAAATAAATTTAATAAATAAATAAATAATATAACAATCTTGAATACCTGTCAAAGTTTGTCTCTACCTCATAACTTTTTCTAAGTTACTAAGACTAAGTTTCCTTTTTTCCTCTCTTAATAGTTTGTTGGTTTCTTCTCCTTCCCAAGGCCAAACTTACATTGCCTCACACAGAGTTCTCTCTGTTTATAAAGACTCTGCTTCAGATGTGAACATAGTTGCCTTTCCTTTTATTATGAAAACATTTCCCTATGGGAAACTAAGCTAACTACTTACCTGCTCCCTAGAGTAAAGTTTGTGTGTGTGTGTGTGTGTGTGTGTGTGTGTGTGCATAGATACATGAACAATAAGCAAAAAGCCATGGCTGAATGAAGACCGTCATAATTACCCTTGATTTTCATGACTGGATCAGCCAAGTAAACAACTATAGTTCTATTTTACAGTTAAGCACAGGTAACTATATCCAGCTGTTTGATCAACAGAGTATCCAACACTACACAAATCCTGGTATTTAGAGATTTCATTTTCATTATAATTTTCCTTTTAAAAAATAATTTTTAAACTGAAAATTTTAATTACAATGGTGAAAGATAATACAATCGGAAAAAGAAAAGAAAGAAAAAGATGCAAAAAGACAAAAAAGGAAGAATAAAAAGAAAAAGAAACCTCAAGAAAACAACCTCCCATCCTCATCATGACAAGTATAAACAATTTTACTATCTCTTCATCTCCTTTTAATTAATAGATATAAAAGTCTTCATCCCATAACTCACCTCTAAACTGTAGCAAATCCAATAAGTAATGTCTTCTCCAGTCCAGGTGTCAGCAAAAAGTCCAAACAGAGTCCTAAAATAGTAATATTAATTAACAGATATAAAACTCATCATTCCACATCTCAGGTCTTAACTGTAAGCAAATCCACATTTAGAAGGCATAAAATGGTCCCAGTATCCTAGTGTGAATAAAAGACTAAATGTTAATATGACAAAGGGACAATTGCTCGTTTCAAGAGAACAAGCTCACAAATATCCCTTATTTTAAGTGGAAAGTCAATTAGATACAAAGCCAATTTAAATGCTGTCAGATAGAATATATAAAATAATTGTAGGGGGAAAGGCTTAAACACCATGTTAACTGTAAGCAAATCCAATATACAACATTTTTCCATGCCAGACATCAGAAAGTCTAAAAAGACTCACCCCAAATAACATGTCCCATTCAAATAAATATTCCATATCCCCATTCTTAAATATAAGCAAACCCACATTGACAAGGCATAAAGTAATCCCAGTATCCTAGAGTGAACAGAAGATGGAATTTAACATAACAAAGAACAATACTTTCTCTTTTAAGAAAAAAAATGATCTCACAAAAAATTCTTACTATATGTAAAAGGACAGTTAGATACAAAGCCAATTTAAATGTTCAAGATTAGTATACATAAAATAAGTGTAGGAAATTTGGCCTAAACACCATAACTATAAGCAAATCCACCACACATTTTTCCAGTCCAGAAATCAGCAAATCCAGAAAGAAATACCCAAAAGAACATGCCCTATAGATAACCCTGATCAAATAACCCGACTTTATATTCCTTCTTTTTATACGTGGAACAATTTTGCCCTTTAATTCTAAATTTTAAACAGCCTCTTTTCTATGTCCAGCAAAAAGAAACAATCTCTGGGATTGGCCTTTTTATGTCCTTCTTAATTTTTAAAGCCTCTTGCATCTTTTTTTCTTTTTTGTCTAATGATATATTCTTCTTCAAATTCTTGTTCGTGATGTCCTCAGATAGACTTCGTTGCATTTCTTTTTCTATAGCATTTTTTCTGGGAAACAGATGGTTCCCAATATGATACAATACAACTGATATTAATGATTCAAAACCCCAATGTAGTTTTTCAAAAATGTCTCCGAACACCATTTTATGTTGCTTGTCTTGTTATATCTCTGATATAAAAAAAAGTTTTTCTTTCTCATGAAAATGCACACATTTTTTTAAATTAATTTCAACATCTTCTTCAAGACTCATTATTCCAACATTTTCTGAGCCTTTCATCGGTTGAAAAATTTCTATAGCCAAAACTTTTTTTCTTTTTGCGTTTATTTTAAATTCTTGAAGAGTGCAAAAATACATCTTCATTTTCTTACATTAAAGATTGAAGATATTCACCCAGAGATTCCAGCCTTGTCATTTTGAAGGTCTCTAGCTTCTTTAAAGAAATTAATAGGCAATTTTTTAAAATTATGAGCAAGGAAAACACAAATTTAGTTCTTTTGGAAGACCCTGCTTCCAGCTGCAGCAAGTAAGGTAAATTCCCTCAGTTCTAGGTTCTCACCCGCCCATCCTTCCCAAGTCTGTTACTTTGCAGTCTCCTAATAAGAAGCAACCATGTGGAGCACAGCTTGGTTGATCTTGTATCTTTTCTTTATCCAGAGGGGGTCAAAGGTGACAATTTATTTGTCAGTTCCTTTTTCTTAGTTGCAAACATCAGACCTGCTTTTTACAGAGCCATCTTCAATCTGCCAAACTTCCCTGGAAGTCTCACTGTAATTTTCCCAAAGGGGAAAAAAAACAGCAAGGAATCTGATGTTCCTTATCATTTTTGTACTTAGTGTAAATGAGATGTGATACTGCTAATACATGTTAGTGGTTAAAGTACTGAATTAGGACCAGGTAACCACCATTCAAATGTACCCTTAGGCACAGAGAAAGACTTGGGGCCTTTCTTTCTACCCAACCTATCTCACAAGATTATTATGCAGAAAAAAAAATGAAGGATGGAGTACTGAATGCCTGGAAGAAATGTAAGATATAAATTAACAAATAAACACTATATTTCCCTCAAGCTTTCTATGCATGCAATCTAATTCTTAGTAGGGAACTAAATTGGCAATACTAGAGTAAACAAAGCCAAGATCTGTGAACTGTACTTCCAAAACCTAATATAACAACTGTATCAGAATATGCCAAATTATCACCAGCTTAAATATGGCATAAGTAACTTGAGAGATTTTTCTCTGGTGTGTACAGAAAACTATGATTCTCTAGCTTTCAAAGGATGCACCATTTCATTTATTATCTTCTAGCCTTTAGAATTGTCCCATCTATTTCTGCTTGATCAAAATACATTTAAAATGAGTTAGTTTAAAATACAGAATAAAAAGCACTTTTGGTAACTTCTTTAAAATGCCACAAAAACAACCATAGAGTTGTTGTTAATGGTCCTATTTTAATAGCTGCTGTAATAACAGTAACTTCTCAGAGCAGCTTCTCATTGTTAACAGAACAAGAATAGAATGAAACCCTTCAAAATGAAAATCAGCTAAATGCATGACATTTTCTTTTCACTAGCAGCCCAAGAAATGTAACACACGATGGTGATAGTGGAGAAATTAAGATCATTCTTAGCTGCAGTTCTAAAATGAACTCATCTTTGCTATTAAAAAAATTATTAATGTACAGTGTACTTCTCCTGTAAAATGTGTTTCTATTATTCTTGTTGGCATTTGTATGTACAAATACTGTACTTGCAGATTCACAGGTATTCCTCACTTAATAACTACAACTGAGCCTAGAATTTCAGTAGTAGGTCATTAGGATTCTTAAGCAAGACACCCATGTGACTCTTTGACACAACCATTGCAATCCCAGCTCTCACATTTGAGGTTGTTAGGTGATTGCATGGGTTGTTAGGAGGGCAGTGTGCTACCCCATTCACTCACACATATTCATCAGCATGATTTATGGAGAGTTTTACTGGTATTCCCCAGCAGCTCTCTTCACCTGGCTTTAGAACTGTCCCAAATGAAGCCAACCACAAGCAAGCCCAGAGTAATCCCCCAGGCAATGGCCAATTAGTCCATAAGATAAATAGCAAGCATCCCAAACAAGTAAATTCCATAAACATACACAAAGCCCCCAGACAAAAAATGAAAGTCCATCCATGTTAGCTTACTGGTTATAGAAGTTCAGAGTCTCAAAAGTCAAGCAGAAAACATGAACAAATACACATCCATGACCCACACACGTTGTTTCCAGCAATGCCTCCCTCTGTCTTCTGTGCTAAATAGCTTCCTGGTGCAGCCCATCAAGAGGGGTGAAGCCTTATCCCCAGCAATCTGATAGACCTCCGTTTCTCTGCCCTGCATGCTCTGAGGTCCACCACGGAAGGCAGCTCCTCCCCCTCATCTTCACTGGTCTGCAAGCTGTCCCCAGCTGAAGCCTCTACTTCTGCTGGCCATTCAGGATCAGTAATTAACTCCATTCCTGAGTGCCAGGAATGACCTCCTTCTCTCTCGAGAATGAGCCTCTGAGGATTAGTCAGAGGAGACATCCAAGGGAGACATTATAGGCAGCTCTTTCACTCTATGTGCAGAAAAAGACTCCTTTACTGGGTGGGCTGGACTGATTCCTTTACTGGGTGCACTTAACCAACTAGGGAAGAAGTTCTCTTACATGTATATGTATATGTATATGTATATNGTATATGTATATGTATATGTATATGTACAGCAGGGAGAAAAATTGCAGAAGAAAACTCCTTCTCTGGGTGGGCTGAACAGGGCTTGGATTTTTAGGATTGGAGCTTTATTTAGCCAGCCCTGCACAGAAGTCTCCCTCCCACTGTCTGTGCAGAGAAAGACCTTTTCAGCCACCTCTTTGAGAGCAAAAGAGCTGCCTACCAGATTGATTCTATGTAGAGCAGAGTTCCTCTGACAAGCAGCTCTTTCACTCTCAAAGATGCTGGCTGTCCTGAAGTCCAAGAAGATATCCAAGCTTTGCTTTTGGAACAGACTTCTTTCAGACAGTTGCAGGAATCAGCCAGATGACAGCAGCTTACAACCTTCCCTACCAGCTTCCCCAGTGATTTTCTGGGGAAGCTGGTAGGGAAGATAGCAAATGGTGATTGCATGATGGGGTGGGGTGTTGGCAACCCATTGTAAGTAGAAACAGGTTATCCAGCACCCAAATCTCAATCACGTGATTGTGGAGATACGACAATGGCTATAACTTTGGCCCTGGGTAAGAAGTCCCTTTATTCATCACCATGGTAACTTCAAACAATTGCTGAACAAAAGGTTGTTTAGTGAGGACTACCTATAACTCATGTCATTGTCATGCCAAATCTAAGTCAAATGATACTCCTAGGTACTAGGGTAGCCCCACATCCACAGAATTATTAAAATTGAAATGAGATAAGATACTACCTGTTGCATGTTGGTCTTAGAAGGACATCCAACAAAATTAACAGCAACTTCTTCTCATTCCAGCTGTAAAACTGATCTGCAGGGAAACATAATACAGTTCATAATTGGTTTAACATCATATCTCCTGTAATCTTCCATTACAACAGTTTATATAATTTCTTTATGACTGGGCCTCTAATGATTTTAGTCTAGTTTCTGATACACAAAGGAACAAGAAAAAANATACACTTTGACTTGGAACAATTCCTTTGGTTTCTGCTTAAACAGGAGTGGATTTGAACTGTACGGTTTTTATTCATGCTTCAGTAATTAAGTTTAAAAATTGACATTTGTTTTACCCAGAATTATATTTTTATAGGAAAAGCACCAGAACTCAGTAATATATGGCTTTAAAGTAAAAAAGAAACAGCAGGATGGGCAAAAATATATTACAAAACCTAAAGGGGAAAAAAGAAACAGTTTCTATAATGAAAGGAAATGTGAAGAAGTGATTTACAGCTTTGTAGAAAATTAAAATGGCATCTATTTTCCCCCAAGGAATAGTTTGATATCCCAGTTTTATGTATGATTTGTTTATTCATAACTTCATACTTTTTTTAATTGTACACTGTAATCTCTCCCTTTTGTACTTTTGACAAATAACTATCAGCATAACAGCAGGTTTTTTTGCTGCTGAGAAAATGTAAGAAAACAGATGCTTGAAATGAAAATTAAGCAACTAGTAGCCTAAAGCAGCATGTGCCACAACATTATGGTTTAACTTTTCCTTCCAAAAAACCAGTGCTTCTGTTTCATGATTAAAGAGCACATAAGGTGTTGTGGCAAAAATTGTCAGTGAAAGGCTACTAAAGGCAACTCCAGTTGAGCTAACACTTATAGTATAGATAATGGTCTGATGCCTATAACCTGCATTATAGTCATTATTGTGCATTTATTTCTAGAGAAGCATAGAAAGCTCAGTAATAAGCAAAGCACCCTTGCAAACAGGCTTGAAATCTAAAGCTAAAATGTTGAAGAAATGAACTAGGAGGCAGAGGAAAATGAGGAATCTCAGAGATAAGTTCTCAGAATTATTGTCTTTATGAAGTCAAGTCAAGCAATGCTTACCATGGACTCCTCCACAGGTGATTGATTTCAGTTCATGAGAAACAGTGACTTGATTTTCAAGAGAAATGAAATGCAAATGTATCACAACATTCCCAGTTTTGATGTTCCGGCTACATTTATTTGCCATGCTACTTATTGTTGCTTTGATGTAAGTTTGCTAAATGTGAGGAAAGAAATAAAGAAATAATAAAAAGAAGAAAATCCAGCCATCCCTCCAATAATATATCACAGAAAATAAACCTACACAGTCAAAACTGATGTCTCAGTCCCAGTTGAATGATTTCTTTTCAAGAAGCTTCTTGCAAGTAGACAATTACTGTACATAAAGATTTCAGTGTGTTGCATGTAATCAACACTTTAACATCAAAGCACTATTACAGAGCAAGGTATTATGGGGAGGAGCAAAGCAAATAACAGAAAGGCAAAAATGTACAATTTTCGCTTCCATTTTCAAGATCACTTCCCAGGTGTCAAGATTTTTGAAAATGTATGTAACCCCTGCCCTTCAACAGAAGCTGATCCCCAAGAGTTGATCTCCCAGTAAATTTCCCAAGCAGGAACTCTATTAGTTTCTGGAGGGAAAAAAACAACCTGCCTTCAATTTTGGACTTTTTACAACTCTAGAGTATAAATAGCACATAGATGCATAACAATGGTATTGCAGGGACTTCAAACAATAGCTATTGAACTCGGGTGAAAATCTCAGCCCTGTCTATCTCTGAGACTTAAGGTCCAGTGTATTTCCAAAAGTATACAGACCAAGCCTACCCTTTCTGTAGGCAAATAGGTTTTCCTCTAATAACATTTGTAGAAGATCTCCATTCTGTAGCTGGTCTCTTGTCATTCATTCCCTTTGTGGCTCCCAATTTTTCTAAACCTTGACCCTTCCACCCATAAGTGAACCTTCTCGCCTCTCCTTATCCACATTGGCTGAACTCCTGAATGTTTCTACCCCCATCATGCTACAAGGAAAAATGCACCACACTTTCTTGCCTCTTGACCCTTGACCCTTACTCAGAAGTAGCTCTTCTCCCAAAAGAGGGAGAATGTCTTGCTGTGCTGGTTGCCAAATACTTTCTTCTCTCCTTCTTCTGCCTTACCACACCTTGAACTTGGGATCTTGATATGTTTCATATGCCTTTTTCTACTATCTGACCTATTTAGTTGATGGTTAAAATATATCCTGGACAAAAAAAAATCTACCAGAAGACCAAACTAGTTCGTTGTTCTTTTTTCCCCTACTAACTTTATTGTCACTTTTTTCTGTGAACACACTGGCACACATTAAAAAATGAAATTCTGATGTGCGCTCTCAAAAGAAAATACACACACACACACACACACACACACATGTGCATACACATGTGTGTGTGTACACACACACACACACATACATACACACACACACACACACATATCTCACAGTCCATTTTGAATGCATAGCGGAAAAAAGAGTCTTGAGAGTTAACAAGGTTGATACTATATGGCAGGGGTCCCCAACCTGTGGGCCACAGCCCACTACAAGACTGTGGCCTTTTGGCCACTGGGCCATGTGTGTGTCTGGCCAATGTGTGTGCACCCTCCACACATGCTAGCATTGTGCAAGCATTGCATGGGCACTAGCATCACTGTGAGTATCGCACATGCTCATAATCCCATTTGTGTCATGTGCATACTCATGGCCCCATTTACACATGTGCATGAGCGCATAAAGGTCCTGCTGCCCCCCCCCCCCGGGTGGACTACCAACCAAGAAAGGTTGGAGAACTCTGCTATATGGAATGAACTAGTACAGAATCTAGTTGTTCTGCTTTGGATACTGCAAAGCCTCCTCTCAGAAGGTAACAAAGAAAAGGATAGAGTCATAGAGAGGATGTGTAAAGTCCCTGACAATACTGCAGATCCTGGTTAAGCATCACTTATTTGCTATATTCTGAATAGAAAGAAGTGAACTTCCAATAATTTTCTCTGCCATCCCTATCACTCTCTGCACAGCCTTACTCTCTGTCTTTCCTGTTCTGTGCCAATTTGGCACAACCAGTTGGGCTACATATCCCTTTTCCCCCATGGTTAGAATCCTCATTGATTAATTAGATGTGCAAGCCAAAGAGCTAAGTAGCTGTTATAGGTTATAGATGCAAGGAGAGTATCCATCATTCTAGAATAGCTGTCATGCAGTTTTTATAAGCCCAAGGTACTTCACCATTCATAACATAAATAGTAAGGGATAGGTTTGTGGCAGTACAGAGCTCTCAGATGTGCTATTTGCCTTGCTAAGGAAATGAAATAAGCTCAAACAGAGATGACATTGGAAGCAAAGCTTAAAGAGTTCAGATATGTTTGACCATTTCGATAGTTGGTTTTAATTAAAAAAAACCATGAAAATTACCTGCTCTGTATTCAAATTATTAGGAAGCAAGCTATCCCTCTTAAATGAAAGTGTACATGTTTAAAATAAATGCAGAGGTGTACATGTTAAAACACATTCTCATCATACCAATTCACAATTAATGCAGCTCCTGAGCAATTGACATGCAGATTATAGATATCAGTCATATTAATATTTTAGCATGCTGTCATAGTAACACCTCCAGGACCTGTATTATTTCTGATGCTGGCTTGTCTCATCACCATCAGTGTTCATCAGAGGAACTCATTATATTCTATTCATCCCTGTGTTTAAAAACAGAGGAAGATTATTCTCAGCATCTAGGCCTATTCCTTTTGACTTTTCCAAATGGTCTAACAAGGTAAGGACACACAAAGAGATGGGCTTCTGGAACTCTTTCTGACATGTTAAGAAGAGCTCTCCTCTGGGTCATGTGACCAGATGGAAGGAGGGAGGGTGAGTAATTATAGTCCCCTTACGGCTTGTGGACTTCTATTCCCAGAATTCATGAGCCAGCAGTTCCCAGAATTCTGGGAATTGAAATCCACAAGTTGTAAAGGGTTCATAGTTGCCCATCCCTGCCTTTAAGGATGCATTGGAAGAACTGTCTTTTCTGCAGCCTTCAGCTTGATCTGCCCATTTTTAAAAAACAACCCTTTAACTTGTCTCCTTCCCACCATTTCTTCTCTCTTGCTGGTTCCACTTATGTAATAGAGATTTCAAAGGTTCCACTTATGTGGTAGAGATTTTAAAAAATCCAAAACCTTTAGCCACACTGTTGTTTCTTCTGTATTACAACAAAATAGAATACTTTGGGTGAAGCAAAATAGTCTACCAGAATAGGCCATTGTTCCTTGTTTGGCCTCCAAGATATTATCACCAAGCATGCAAGTTTGCTAAAGCATTCCAGCCACACTTAGCAAGATAGAGAGGGAAGGGCTTCAACCGAGAGAATGTTCTCCTTGTGAAAAATTCTCTTCTGCATTTCCAACTTCAGAAGAAATAGTTTTAAAACCAAGATGGGATTTTTTTTAAAGCATCTCAGACTCCATGACAATTCTCTGGAAGAGTAGGTTCTAAAATTCTTATTGGCAGAACCCAATAACATTTTTTAAGGTAAGAACAAAGCCCATAGTTTTATGCTTTCATTGTTATACACTCCAATTTCTAATTAAATTTCAAGCAATTTCTGGCAAGAGAAGAAAAATATGCATCTCTCATTGTTAATAAATTTGTGTATAATTTGTGCAACTTTGATCAGTTATGTCATGTCAGGCATCCGGTCGCTTTCATATTGATGTGTGCATTAATCCCATTTTTTTTAACTTTAGAATTAGCATATGAAAACTGTTCTGTGAGTTATCATGCTAATATGTTCTATCAAAGACTAAATTAACATTTGATTGCAGTTAACCAGTGGTGATGCTTCACATAAATTCAATGGATGGTGCCAGCCTTTCTGCCAGCCAGCTGCTTATATTAAGAGTGCATAAACTCTAGGAGATCAAATCAGCATTCCTACAAAATAACATGATAAGCATCAAAATCTCTCCTGATGAACAGTGACCCAACTTTTGCACTCATTAGGAGTTTACTTTTGACTATGGCAAGGAAGCAGATGGTATCAAGAAGATCGAAAGGAATGCTATTTATTATAGGCTTGTGGCTGTTAAAGACCACTGAGATAACATAATGGCTCCATGCTGCCTCTCCCCAGAATTGTCTTCTCAAACCAACAGTCATAAAAATCAGAAATGTTTAAAAACCAGGAAAGGGCAGGAATTATAAATGTTAGGGTTACAATATCTAAATGATGATGGCAGAGGTGATATTCAGCAGGTTCTGA
>AZIM01001586.1:128686-139825 GCA_000516915.1 Ophiophagus hannah
GGGAATCGAGTATCTCATCAATTTCATAATGGTCATCACGAACCAGACCTGGGGTTTTCAGTCTAGGCTCCTGTCTGGTCATATCAGCAGTTGTAAGGAGATTGATGTGAAACACAGGATGGACCCTCTTAAAACGAGAAAGTAGCTGAAGACAGATGGTAACAGGGTTTATTACTTGGACCACTGGAAATGGACCAATATATTTTGGTCCTAGATTTTTGCTAGCTAGACCCAAATGTATATATTTAGTCGAAAGATATACCCAGTCTCCCACATTATACTGGATTTGTGCAGATATTTTTTTATCTGCTTGGGTTTTATATTCCGCTTGTGCTTTTCTTAATGCAATTTGTACTGCTTTCCATTTGTTCTGTATACTATCTGTCCATGTGATAACAGTACTTGGCGCTTGGGACTTATGAGGCCATTCAGGTATTGGTACGAATTCGGTACCACTAACTATATGAAACGGGGAATACCCAGTACTGCTATGCACAGTATTGTTATAAGCTATTTCAGCATAAGATAGAAGGTCTACCTAGTCACTTTATTGGTAAGTAGTGTAACATCTCAAGTACTGCTCAATGGCAGCATTAGCTCTTTTAGCTGCCCCATTTGTACAAGGATGATAGGCTGTACNTTTGTACAAGGATGATAGGCTGTACTCAGCTCTTGAGCTGACCCAATTAGATGTATAAATTCCTGCCAGAATTTTGTGGTGAATTGTACCCCCCTATCCAATATGATTTGTCGAGGTACTCCATGCAATCTGTATATATGTTTTATAAATAAATCTGCCGATTTTCTAGCCGAGGGTAATCCTTTACAGGGAACGAAATGTGCCTGTTTGGAAAACAAATAAATTACAGTCCATATAACATTGTACCCATGATTATTTGGTAGCTCAACTATAAAATCCATGCTGATGTCCTGCCATGGTTTTGTAGGCTCAGATACAGTTTGCAGTAAACCATTCGGTTTTCCAATCTTTGTTTTATTTACTGCACAAATAGGACATGATTTTACGTACCTCTCTATATCTGCTCTCATAGCTGGCCACCAAAACTGTCACTTTGCTAGGTGTAAAGTTTTTAAAAACCCATAATGGCCTGCTTGTTTAACGTCATGACAACATTTTAACACTATTAATCTCAATTTGTTAGGCACATATGTCTTGTCTCCTCACCATGCTATACCATGTCTTATGTCTATCTGGCTCAGATTGTTTATCAACCACTGATCTTCTGCCAATATTGTAGGCAAATCAGTTGCAAGAATAGTAGTTCGTAATGACTCAACCCGATCAGTACGTGGTATGAATGGTTGAATTATATTATCCCACTGACTTTTGAACTGGGGAAGGTGTGATAAGGCATCTGCCATTAAATTCTTTCCTTCTGGAACATGTTTTAACATGAAGTCAAATCGTTTGAAATAAAATGCCCATCGGACCTGTTTTGGTGACAACTGGCATGGATTCTGAAGTGCTTCCAGGTTATTGTGGTCTGTCCACACCTCAAAAGGGTGTGGACCCCCTTCCAGTAGATGTCTCCAGCTAAGTAATGACCTCTGAACTGCAAATGCTTCCTTATCCCAGATTGCCCAATTATGTTCAGTTGGACTAAATTTTCAAGAGGTATAGGCACATGGTTGTAATACTCCTTCCATGTTCTTTTGTAATAAAACAGCTCCCACTGCTACATCACTGGCATCTGCTTGGAAGACAAATGGTAGGTTTGTATCTGGGTGTTTCAAAACCAGTTCTTGGGCAAATAGATTCTTTAAATCATCGAAAGCTGTCTGACATTGTACCATCCATGGTAATATCTTACCCTGTTTTGGCTTCTCAGCACCTATAGCTTTAGTTCACAGTAGGTCAGTTAATGGAAGAGCAATATAGCAAACCATGGTATAAATTACCTGTAAAAATTTGCAAACCCTAAGAAACTTTGCAATTGTTTCCTGGAGCTTGCCATTTCAACACAGCTTCCACTTTCTTGGGGAGTTCACTATGGAAAAGCTAAACAAAGAATGGAGTTATGAGTAGCTGTTCTATTAATGATTAACAGGCATCCTTGTGATAAATCACTGTTGTTTGAAAACAACAATGGTAGAGGACTATCACTGTCCTGCTTGTACTTCTGAGCTTCTCAAAAGCACCTGTTTGGAACAAACAATTGAAAATGTTGGACATATTCTACAGGAGTCTTCTTATAATCTTAAATACTTTATCTTTTTGCATACATTCCATCCATGTTCTGTAGATCTAGGACCTTTTAAAAATTGATTGATAGGAAGATGGAAAGGTGGAAAGATGGAAAGATAGATGGAGAGATACACAGGTGATGATGATAGATGATAATGATAGATAGAGGAGAAAGAGAGAGATTCCATCCTTGCCTATACCAAATGCATGGAGAATGATCATATCCATGGAATCTATCCCTAACTTTCATGTAATTCTTGACTATACAGAGATTATCTCACATTCACAGTTGTTATAAACAGAAATCTTTCCTCACATGTCTAAGGAATATGTAAAAGTCAGCAAGGAAATCACTAGATACAATCCTACTCTCTATTCAGAATAGATAAGGAGGATGCAGGAAAATAGCTTTCATAAAAATGGCACACCACCCATGGCAAAACTCCAATGAAATAAGGAAAAGACCCTTTGCTGCATATTTTCCCCCACAAAACATTATTGAATTTCAAAAGAATATAAAATACAAAAGACTAAAGAAAAAGTTGGAAAGAGAAAGGGGGATAGGTAAAAAGCAAAAATGGGAGGAAAAGAACTATAGAAAAGAGTAACTTTCAATTTTCTTTGGTACAGGTATAAGCATGAAATATAATGACACTTTGAACATTACTCTGTGCTGTAAACAGCTTTAGTCAACAAATACCAAGAATAAGACCTCATTTCTTTCAGTTTCAGGTAAAAAATCTGAAAGTGGATTCAAGTGGAAATGAAACTAGATAAAGTCTTTTTTTTTTTTTAAAGCACCGGATTTCGCCTGCTCCATTAATTTTACCATCCATTCTTCCATTGTTTGTATTTGTGAGTCCTTCCATTTCTGCACCTTTTGTTGCACAATTATTCACCAATACCCACATAGGCAAGACATACACCAACATCCAACATCACATTTATTCACATTTTAGGCTGGTAGGACAGGTAGCTATGTACTACACTGCTAACCAATAAATCTAATTTCTCTGAGATTATAATATTGAAGACATTACCTAGATCAGTAGTCTCCAACCTTTCCAGCTTAGCAGTCTGTTGTGTGCTGCTTTCAGAAATGCAGCTGTATGTACACACTCACCCACCGCTTCCGCAGCCCAGATTCAAACAGGCTGCAGACCAGCACCAGGTTGTGGACCAAGGTGTGGGACCCCTGACCTAGATTACCTAAATATTTAAATTATCTTAACTCTAACCTAATGAAAACTAACTACTTGCCTTAATATATATGTAATTCATTACTTGTCCTGTTACACAATACTATGAATAACAATGAAGAGTGGGATAAATGACAGATTATTCCTTGGTTCCCTCTACTTATATGAAAATGTTGATCTTTCTATTCACAGTTAAGGCAATCCTACCTCAGAGCTTCAGTGATGATGTGATATAATCAAACCTAAATAATTCTCTGATATTGCAGCGTAACCCTGATTAGTAGGGATGACATCCTGAAACTGAAATAAATGGTATGCAGAATTAGTAGCAGTGTACAACCACAAAAAGCTAATCATGCAAATCATCTCATCCTTTAATAGATGAACCCTCAGTGCCTCCATTTCCAGCATTTTTTACTTTACGGCCATCTTGTTTTCCCTCTTGTCCTGTAGTAACTTAAAAAAATATTGTCAATCCACATTTATTACAATCATTAATCAGGATACAATGTGTGTATTAATCAGAACAAAATGTATCTGGAGGACATGCAAATAAAATGTTAGTTATAAATTTTTATATGAAATTTAAATAAAATAATCAGGCTAAGATAATGGCATTCTGTTTTAATAGTTATTTTATGGTTTTATTGAATCATGTTTGGTGAGATGGGAAGCCATATAACTATGATTTCTAACTAAATATGTCAGCATTAACATAATCAATCAAATCTGGCCTTTCTAGTGAAAAGCTTCTCCATCCCACCCTTATATAGTGACTGAGCACAAAAGAAAATACAGAACTTTTTTTTGTACTACCTGCAATATTAAAAAAGAAGCAGTAATTTCCATTAATAAAAACCATACAATAATACACAAGCCACTATCTCTGCTTTCTTCAAGCTACCTGGGAAGATGCACTTAAAACAGCAACTTCATTTTCATGTAGGAGTGAAGACTGGAATAGGTTTTTATCAATTTTCCTCTGATTTGGATCAATGAGATTAAACATATAATTCTTCAATTTATACTCTAGTCTAGTCCATTCATCTTTATGTTCAGGTAGCCTGCTGAGGCACACATACCTTCTACCTGTTTGCACTGTCTCTAATCCAGAGACTAGATAAGTGAATTGGAGGCTTTGTAGTGCGTAATCTTGGTCAGGGTGGGGAGGGAAAACTATTAGTGAATACATTTACAAATTTTTATTGGAAATTCAGGAAGAGTCTTTAAAGCTGCACAAAATGTGTTATGGAATAAAGTTTGCTTAGGCATCATACATAAACACACTTTTATTCACTTGTACCCATTGCAAATTGGATTGTGTTTTTACAAGGGGGTTGGAAAAGATGAGGTGCTAATATCTGATGGCAACAAGTACAAACTGTGAAGTCCGTCAAGGTTCCTTACAGTTTTCTTTTTAATCTCTTGCCATCGGTGTCCTACACATTCCTTTTCATGTCATTCTAGCCTTTTTGTTAGATGACTTGCTTGCATGTCAATTCTCAGCTTTGGTAACTATCCTTCTGGATCTAGTCTGGTCTTGAGAGATTCTTTCTTTGTGATTTGCTGCATAGCAAGTCTTGAGATACTCAAGCAGGTAACTGATANTGTCTTTTACCCACTATGTACACATTTTTCCTCAAGTTTAAATCCATTAATCTATTCTTCCAATATTTTCTTTCTTGAAACACCATTTTTGCTAATGACATCAAGATTATGATAATTTAAATCTCTTTGTAGACTTACAAAGAGATTAGGTTAGACTTAAATCTCTTTGTAGATCTGTGTTTCTAATCTGTAACCTAATAATTCCTTTATTAAATCCCATGATAACTACCAATTCTAGGCTGAATCCTTATAAAGGAGATGAATCTCTTCTCTCCCTCTCTGTTCCCTTCTAGATATATTGAAATCTATTCTGGAGAATTAAGAGTATCAGATCCATCAGAGGAAAAAAACAATGTTTGAGGCAAGGACCTTTGAGTAACTCAAGGACTACATGTACACAATTTAGGTATAACACAAGATGTTTCTGGATTAAAAAAAATAGCTTATGTCTGTCAGATTGCTTATTTTTCCTATCTAGCTTGGTAGCCTAAATTAAGAATGATCAGGAGAGAGGGCAAATATAACACATTGCTAAATGTTAATGAAACTTTATTACCTTTTGTTAACTGTTGTGCATTAATTAACCTTGCTAAAATTTTATTTAGAAGGAATTATTTCAAATGCAATAATGCCTTACAGAAAAGAAAATATATATTTTCCTAGTATTTAATTGAAATTAATAAGTACCTTCTATAAATATTCATAATTACTTATCAATAGAACTCTGATAGTTTGTTAATGTTACTGCTGAATAGCAACATGAATAGCTATCATATAGCAACTAATAGCAACACTAATAAACAAAGCCATTCCCATGAATTTATATCCAAAATATAATTTATCAATTCACAGAATAGCGCTTATGTAAGATCCAAATTTATTTAATAATAAAAGCCTTAAACATTTTGACTATCTTTTTAAATCACCACATATTTAATATATGTTAATTCATGAAAAGATGTGAATTCTTTTTTAAAAATCCAACACAATATTTTCCCCAAGCCTTAATTAATTGTCTAATAAAGAGAGAATTAAGATTGACCAGCCATCCTTCTGAGTTTGTAAAATAAGAATGAGGACACAGATTGTTGGGAGCAATACTTGGCCAGGTGCTTTAAAAATCAAGTGGTTTTCTGGATCCACTTGGGGAATTTCCCACCTCATTTATTGGTATCTTGGCTGGTTTATAGACAATAAATATGGCTTTGGTGATTGATGTTATTGTTCCTAACTACTCCCTTCTCTCTAACAGAACTCATGGAGCAACTAGGCTCATCAGTGACATTAACATAATGAAGTTGATCAGCAGAGGGATGGAGAGCAAATGGAGAAGCTTCCATGAGGAACCAGACCATATGATGGAGAAGGGAAACTTTTAGGCCCATTTGAAATCCTAGTTTTTAGCATTGAGTGCAGTGACCAGGGTATTTTTTTCTGCCTCCACTGTGTCACTACAGGCAAGCAATGCTTTCTTGTACTGTTAAAATGTTGACAGGGGGAGCAGTACTGATGGAGCCACTTTAATAGATTTTTACAATGTCAGTCAGATTTTCCTTGACTTGGATTCCAGTAATGGGACAGGGGGTTAACCCTAATAACAAAATTTCAGATCAATGTTGCTTCATTTCAGCTTCTAAAAATGTCATTTCTGCTTTTATTTGTTCTTTTAATAGCTCAGAAAAGAGAAAACAAAACAGGAGAGATAGGAAAATTGTGTGTGTGTGTGTGTGTGTGCATGTGCATACTCATTTCAGCTTGCAGATCTTAAGAATGTTGACAGCATGCATCAAGACATAAGGACTACCACCTGCTTCTTTGACTCTTGATCCTTCTGGCTGATTAAACCAGCAGTCTGTTCTGGCACATTGGTTAAGGAAAGTGATTAACATATCCTTAAGGACAGGGTTTTCCTATCTGCTCAAACAATGCTATTATGAAGCTCTGCTCAAAAAGGCTTCCCTTGACTTTGTTGTGGCTTGTGTAGGGGATGGTGTTGTGAGAACTCCATTCATCATCTAGACTCTGCTTTATAATGTCCCTCAAGAATCTTACATTGACCCTCTGTTGTTCAACATCAACATGAAGCTGCTGAGGGAGAAATGCCTTCAACATGTTGAGGACACCGGATTCTACTGCACTGCACAGTACTTGTTTACCAAAGCAGCAATCAGGATTTTTGAAAACTGATTAATCTTGATTATGGCCAGGTGGAGAAAAATCAGATTCAATCCACAAGAGATAAAAGTGCTATTGATAGAGAAAAAGCTGCACTCTGAGATCAAGGTGAGGTCTGCTCTGGATGAAATGGTAAACACTCAAGAGCTTTTACTTTTTACCCAAGCTGTCAATGAATTTGCAAATGGCAGTTGTGTCAAGGAGACAATTTCCAAAATTAAATTTAGCAATTTATCTTTCCTTACATCTAGTCAAAGTTATCCACACTTTGGCTATAGCCTATCTTGACTACTTCAGTCTAATGTAAGTGAAGCTGACCTTGAAAAGTATCCAGAAATTGCTATTGGTGCTAAATGCAATGATTAGATAGATTAGTACAAAGTAGAAGGATTGTAGGATGCTGTACAGAAGGTATGTTCTCCCTATTAATTGCTTTGCAGATACAATTCGAGGCATTATTATTGACCTTTAAAATCCTTAAAAGGCTTTGAGATTTGCTATTTGCAATATTATTTTGCTATTTGCAATGTCATTTGCAAAACCACTCTGAACCTACCTGGTCCTTTAGAATAGCAGAAGTCTTTTTGAAGATCCCCCTGTGTACAGAAATTCAGCTATCTTGTAAAGAAGAAAGGAAATTCTCCTACAGGCCCTCAAGCTGTAAAACATTCTTTAAGTTGTGTTTGGCCCTATTATTCTCCAATATTTCAGTCAAAATTCATCCTTTCTGACAATCTCTTCATTAATGTACTATACTGGAATATTGACTTTTAGGGGAGACAGTTTAGTGTAGTGTTTAAGGTACAGGTACACCAGTAGACTGAGTTCCAGTCTCATCTTGGCACAAAGCTTGGTGGGTGATATTAGGCCAGTATCTTTTTCTATGGTAAGAACAAGGTCTGAAATCTTGCCAAGAAAACTGCAGGTTCTTGTCCAGATAGTTGCCAGGAGTTGACATAGACCTGTAAGGTTTCCCGCACTCCCCCCAAAAAAACCCTGTTTATTTTCATAAGGCCACTTGATTACACTAAAAGGCAAGGAACTCATTTTAACAACGGAGGGGAAAATATTATGCAATGTCATTTAATGAGAAGATACTTCATAAAGGGTAACATTTATGCCAATGACATACTGCATAAATTTGGTTCGTTACTTACAAGTCCATTGTTCTGAGGTCTGTTAACTGGAGGTTTCACTTTATACAAATTCAGGTTCTCCCCCCTCCCCCCATTAATTCAGAATAAATAAATCAATTCTGCTATGGAATATCTCCAATCCTCAAAAAAGAATGTCACAGTATTTCAACGTAGTTATATTTCTGAATCCATTAACAAATTTCCATTTTAGCTGAAATCTGATACCTTCAAATAGAAAAAAGAACCCACTTATATAGCTACTTCACTTTCTGCAGAAGTATTACTACCTTTTAGATTTCCACTATAATCAATGGAAGTATGCAAATTTGACTTTCCAGCTTGAACTGAATTGTCACTTTATGTACAGTCTTGAACTGTATTAGGTATGAAAACAAATCACTTTTCTGAAATTCTACAGAAACTTCAAAATCCACTTATTTCTGTCCCTATACTGTGCCCTTCTCCTATCCCTCTCTCCCCAGACCCAAAGGGGGACTGATGGGACCTGCAAAAGAGATGCAGCTCCTGGTCTTCATAGGTTCTACGTCATATTAAGCCAGCTAAGAGAGGAGGAGGAAGAGGAGAATGAGAAAGAGAAGAAAGAGAGACTCTCATCCTTTCTTCCAGACTTCTCCTCAACCCATCTCCTTCCAGTAATATGAGCCTGGTGAAGAAGGTTCATCCTCCTCCCTCTTTTTTTCTGATCCCATTCCCTGCCCTTCAACTGGGAGAGGAATATTTTCCATCTCAACCTGAAGCCCTGGTGTTGCAACCTGACAACTGCAGGAAAGTTTTTTGAGAGAATTTTTCCAATGCATTTTCATAATCGTAACAAGAAAATCAGACACTAGTATAATAAACAATTGTAAAAGCTCATGTGGGTCATGTAGCTAATGTCAGGGTTCCAACTAATAGACTCCATACCAAGCAAAACCCTGAGGCAGATGAATTCCTCAAAACTTCAGGGTTGACAGCTGAGGCTTAAGCCTTCTTTGACCATCTCTTTGAGGTCAGTTAGATGTTGGTGATCCTGCTGAAGAAGAAATGCTTGTCAAGCATCATCAAGTCCCCAGTAATGAGTCAGGAATAGCCAGAATTCATCCTACCCATCTTATCAAAGTCCCTTACAAACAACACCTAATTTGTCCATTAGTTACTTCATTCTTGCTCTTTAGCTCAGCTATGTTCTTACTAATATAATTGTCTCAGTTCAAAGGCTGCACTTTCCCTCTTAGAATCTTTCTGAAATGCTCAGTTTCATTACTTTCTATAATGAACACATTTTGTGCAGTTTAAAAGAATATGGTAGTCCTGAACCCCAGCCAGGAATAAAAGCCTTTTGCAACAGTACATTTTTTCCTGTTGTTATCATTACTGTTATCTACCCAAGTAAAATACTGCCTTATCCTAAATGAGACATAATCATGCTAAGTGATTAGTTACACTTTAATAAGTATCCTTAACTATCAATGTGCTCTAATATGGATTACTAAAATCCAATTATTAAATCTTAGTGTTGGAATTAAGAGAATGCTTTATCCAGCCCATTAGGGTGGCCATTATGCTGCAGCCAGATTTATAATGCCAACTAGCTGAATACTGACAAAAGGAAATCGTTTACACATCATGTAATTAGTTCATGGAATTGTTCACCATAAAATACAGGGATGGTTACTTATATCTTAAAGCAATTGGAATTGGGGGGGGGGGGGATTTCACAAATTAGCCAAAACTGGGAAGGAGCCATAGATCACAGTCGACAGGAAACAACTATCAACAATATGCTTTGTGTTTTTTTAGCTTCCAAGGGCATGCAGCTGCCCATGTTAGAGACGAGCACACAGATTCCATTTTTCCACTCCATTCACAGAAGAAGCTTCTGTTCAAAGAGCAGAGACAACAGCATTGGTCCACAGAAAAACTCTTCCATTTCACAATACATAAGAGTGAATTCCATTGAAGTTTTCCAGCTGATGGGACCGCTTCCATCAGAGGAACCAAGGAGGAATGATTTATCTTTCACCTGCAGTCCCACTGTGTGTCCTTAAAAGCTGCTCTGGATGTCACAAAAGAATGATTAAGCTTTCAGGTTTTTCAGAACTGTTCATTGTGCTGGGCTATAAGGAAAGCAGGGAGTGAAAAAGCAGACAGGGGAGTAAGAAAATTAGGCCACATGTTAAAGGTATAAGTCAAAGCTATGGAGTTATAAAGCTATAAATTACATTTTTCTCAGGAGGGAGGTGATATAATGAATGAATTAGCCTCAGAAAGATGCTTAAAATACCAGGTTACAACTAGGCTTCTGAAACAAAAATACTACCTGTATTTTAAGAAAGAAAGTCCAGGTACCCTTCAGATCTCCCTCTGGTTTCAAACAAAATATATGAAGTGAGCAAAGGAAACACATATTAGCAACCTGGATTAATTCTTGGTAATCAAATAGGAGGGAAAAAGACAAAGCCAAGCCAGGCACTACACCAAACAGTTGAATAAATTAAACCTTTGAGTACAAAGAGGTTCTTCGGAAGCAGAAAAATATATTCCCCCGATTCATCCCAGATTCAACATCTACTCCATGAGCACAACATTTTTTGTGAAGGCATATATTTCTATGAACAGTCTGAGGAAATATGATTCAGTTATGGTACTGGTAGGCAATTCTTTTCTTCAAAGAGGTTGCATGTACATATTACAGATTAACAGAGTTGGAAGGGACTTGTAGGTCATCTAGTCCAACCCTCCGCCCAAGCAGGAGACCCTANACAAATGGCAGTTCAATCTCTTCTTGAAAATCTCAAGTGATGAAGCTCCCACA
>AZIM01001588.1:115233-129348 GCA_000516915.1 Ophiophagus hannah
TCTACGTCTGGTAGTGGCTGAATAAGGAAAGAGTTGAAAGCACTTGTGTTGCTCCTGAGAAGGGTTGTCACCTGGATGGAGGCAGGCCCGTTTGGAATAGGTTGTTCCCCCCCCCAATTATCCACACCCACCCCTGCTTCCAAAATCTTTACATTCGTAAGTCCACAAACAAAACCAAGCCTGGATGATTACCCAGGAACAGAGGTCGGCAACCTTAAATACTCAAAGAGCCATTTGGACCCATTTCCCACCGAAAAGAAAACACCAGGAGCCTCAAAACCTGGGTGGGTGTGGCCAACTCAATGTCACTCCCACCAAGTCACATGACTCACCCACCCCTGCCACGCCTACCCAGGTTTTATGGCTCCCTGTGTTTTCTGTGGGAAATGGGTCTCCCTCCCTCCCTCCCTCCCTCTCATTTGTGTTTTTTGTGTTTTACTTTCTCAGGCCAGGCGAGGAGTGACTGGGAGGGGAGAGTAAGGGGCAGGACCAGCCAACAAAGAGCCCCAGCAGAGGGCCCAAAGAGCCACATGTGGCTCCAGAGCTGGGGGTTGCTGACACCCACCCAGGAATAAGACAAAATAATTCGGAGGTATTGAAGAGGCAGAGAAACCCTTGCCCTTCTCACGCACAAAGGTCACTCTCCAGATGTGATGGGCACTCACTCCCAAAAGCCTTGTGGCTAGTTAGGGATTATGGGGGAACAAAGTCAATCACCTCTGGAATTCAGGAAGGGAGGGGGAGGAAAGCGGGATTGAAAAACTGTTCCTTCCTAACTATTAAAGGAACAGGAGAGAACAAGCTAACTGGGATCAAGCTGCCGATTTGAACCCAAAGCCCGTCTCCTGCCTCCTCTCATACACATCAAAAAGTATCCTATAAAGGCCAGAAGGACCATCATTCTTACAGATGCTCAGAGGATTTTTTTCCCAATCTTTAATATCCATGAAGGAATGTTTTGTGCATTGGTGTAATCCTGCCCTTACACAAACTGACATGGCTCTGTTGTCGCAAGGAGATCAAGCCAAGGTAGACTGACATAGTGAGATTCCAGTACCTAATGGAACAAGTTATTTCTCAATACGGGTCCCAGCTGTATCGTCTGAAGCGTGGATCCTCCCAGGTCGCTCACAGGGAGGTCAGTTGAGTTTGGTGCTGACAATTCAGGAATCCATTGAGGGAACCCTGTTANAGTGAGATTCCAGTACCTAATGGAACAAGTTATTTCTCAATACGGGTCCCAGCTGTATCGTGTGAAGCGTGGATCCTCCCAGGTCGCTCACAGGGAGGTCAGTTGAGTTTGGTGCTGACAATTCAGGAATCCATTGAGGGAACCCTGTTAATCAGCAACCTCTCCCATTGTTTCTGATGCAGTCAGTGCAAAATAACAGGTAACCTCATCNTTGGTTCTGTGGGCCTGGCTTGGTGGGTGTAGCAGGGGAAGGCTACTGTAAAATCTCCAGCCAGAGGTGGGATTTGCCGGTTCTCCGAACTACTCAGAATGTCCACTACCTGTTCTCCAGAACTGGTCAGAACCTGCTGAATACTACCTCTGCTACTAGCGCTGATAATACCTACTTGCAAATAAAATGCGGGTGCAAGAAAAACCACCCAGCTCACAGAGCACCAAGGACCCCACAGATTAACCTTGGGCAACAAATATTCTCTTCTATCGGTACAGGTAAGTCCTCGACTTATGGCCACAATTGAGCACAACATTTCTGTTGCTAAGCAAGACAGTTGAGTTTTGCCCCATTTCTTACCACAGTTGTTAAAGGGAATTGTTGCAATGGTTGAATTAATAACACGATTATTAAGTGAATCGGGCTTCCTCGTTGACTTTGCTTGTCCGAAGGTCCGAAAAAGTGATCACATCAGCCCGGGACACTGTCATAAATATAAGCCAAGCGTCTGAATTTTGATTGCATGACCATGGAGATGCTGCAACGGTCATAAGTATGAAAAATGGTCATAAGTGCAGTTGTCACTTGAAGGGTTACTAAATGAATGCTTGCAAGCCAAGGACCCACCTGTCCCATCCTGGAATCCCCATTCACCTATCTCTCCTACATTGTTTTTTTTCCCTACCTTCTTATTCCAACAAAATTAGGCTTGATTCGTACCCAGCACTACACTCAGGAAATTATCAACACCCAAGTTCTGCTGAGAAATGGCTCCCAACCTCCATCCCAAGGAACCAAACAGAATTTCTTGCTGTCTCGGGTCTGTCTTATCCTGTTATTTATATTCTCTGAATCATCAAAAACGCTCTCCCAGAATTTCATCCGTGGGATACACATGAGCGGCTCTCTGTTGCTGAGGCTAATGCACTGGAACCATCCTAGCCTTTCTGGGTTCTTTTAATGTTCTTCTCTGGTCAATCAATTTTTCCTATCAAAGCTGTTTTTCCAGATTTTCTGTATCCACGAATGTTACTCTCTGAAGGTCCTGGTCCATAAATCATCCTGTAGCAGTAGATTCTATAAATTGGTGTTTAGTGCATTGTGGGTGATTGGGCATGAAGCCATGTGGGTGACCTTCAGCCAGGCATTTTCTCTCAGCCCTGGGAAGGAAACAATGGCCAACCTCTTCTGAAAAACCTTGCCGAGAAAATGGCAGGGACTTATCCAGGCAGTCTTCGAAAATCAGACATGAGTGAACAGAAGGGAAGATGATGATGTCAGTAGCCTGAACTTTGTGTACACACACACACACACACACANNCACACACACACACACACACACAAATGAAACAGGGCACAGCTGAAACTCATCTTTCAGCCCATTCCTTCCTTCCTTTCCAAATCTACTTGATACTGAAGGGATCCTTTTGCAGGAATGCAACATAGTCTAGGAGCATTGAGAGAACTAACTTCCTCACTTGAATACAAAATCAAAGGATGATGTGGGTCGTAAGTGTGAAAAATGTTACTTTTTTGATGTTATAACTTCGAAAGGTTACTAAGTGAACTGTTGTAAAGTCGAGGACTACCTGTACTGGAGAGAAGTACTGTTACAGTTGTAAGTCACTTTTTTACTGCTGACATAATCTCCAAACAGGGATCCCAATATTTAAAGTGGGTGTATTTGCAATAAAACAAATTTTTAAAAATTGTGTGAGGACAGTTGGGTAAACTCAAAAAGGAGAAAGTCTAGAAAAACAACACAAGCACTTCACACTTGAATGCAACTGAAGTTAATTTACATGCTGTTGGGTAAGATATGTTCGGTAAATCAGTAGCTGCAAAAGAATCTAGGAATTTGACTGTGCTTGAACCTACACACTGCAACTTTTTTTCTCACCCAATGTTCAAGACAATTAACAATTTCTTTATATATAAAATAAGTTAGGCAGGCAAGACCCTGTAACTAAAAGACCCATAACTGTGAGACATCCTTTTCAGACTGAAGCTGGCCTGTATTTATTTTCCTTTGTAGATTCTGTTCATCTGTTTATTTTCCTGTCTTCTCCAGCTTGAATTCTGGTGCTGTTTTTGATCTCATATCGGTTTCCCTGCAGATTTAATTGTTTTGCTAAAAGATGTCATAATGAGTTTTATGGATTTTTGAAAATATTTTGATATTTGGACTATCAACTGAAAAGGTGGAATAAAAAAAGGAACAAGCTAAACTTTATTTGGGTTGGAGGGTGAGATCTTTAGATTTCTTTTCTGTTCCAAAACAAATACTCTTTTCTCCCCTTCCTCAAAAGGTTCCCTTTGTTCTTTGCACAAGCAAATATTCATTCCCATTTCTCTGAGACAAATGAGTTTGGACTCCATTGATCCACTTTTCATTAGACACAATGTATCTGGATAGAGTACACTGCAAATTATCACAATTTGTTTTGATCCAAAAATACACATTTATTTTAAATGCAATGTGAAATATACACCGAAACCATGGAAACAGCAGACCGAATATACAGTAGAGGCATCCCTACACATCATCATTTGGCTATTCTGCAATCCCAGATATCTTCTAGGAAAAGGTTAGCCTGCTAAGGGCAGGCAGACATCAAAAACCACTAAAGATGATGATAAATAAAAAGCACCTTCAAAACCCTTTGACTGAATTCATCCTGAAGTGCCTGATAATGCTGGGCTCGAGCAATGCCTTGAGGGAGGGACCTTAAACCACCCAAGGTTCAACAAAGAGAGCACAGGAGGTGGTCATCGGTGAGAGACGCCCTGATCAAAGGAGTCACTTTCCAGTTGAGTGATCTGGAAATCCACAGCTCTGCAAGAAAATGAAACATAAATGCATGCCATTTTCAGGGCCAGAGGGCACCAGAGCAACATAAAACATGAAACCAGAGTTAATAGCAGAAAACAATGGCCTGCAGAATCCGATAGATAGAGTGGAACCACAGTTGAGAAGCAGGGAGCAATGCAACTGCACCCACAAGAAAGCAATGAACATTCTCATCCTGCATTCTAGAGAAAAATCAACAAAGCTTAAGCAAGAGATGCATGTACATTAGACAAATGTACATGCTGCACATGCTTTGCAAAATTTGTTCTGCTTTTCCAGAACAAGCAAGATGACAAACTTTACTGAATCTTTTAAAAATAAGCTGGCATTTAAAACTATATTTTTAAATACTGTACTCTGGCACTCAGTGCGTGCTTTCCATTTTATACAGGAGCCCTAGAAATTTGAATCTTAAACAGCACTACCAAAAAAACCCACTACAGTCAGATGATCAAGCTGAATTCTACACTCAGTCCTGTAAGATGTTTCTTGCAGCTTTTCCAGGACTAAATACACACGTTCCTGTCTATACCCAGAAAAGCACTTGAGAGGAATGGATAATGAACACTCTGTGTTACAATATTAGAAGGTCTGATCAAACTAAGGAGAGGCAGATTCAATTTAATGACTAAATAGTTGCTAGAAGCACCTCTGAAGAAGTCACCTTCCCAATGAGAGTGTCAAGCTGATAGAGAGGGCCGCCAAGCATTTGGTGAAGGCTACTTACCGAAGCTCATTACGCAATGATTCCCTCTGACCTCTCAACACTTGTAACAGAGGGTCATCTTCAAATTCCAAGCCATCTGAGTCTACACAAAAGAAAAATAGCAACTCTATTATTTAACAATTTCTTTTATTTCTATTAAATTCCACCACTAATTGTCCCCATTAAAGCCAAGCCATATTTGTTCCTGTTGTATCTTATAAGCCCAGTTTCTTAGGATCTCTTTTTTCACCCCCTCACAAATACACAGCTCTTCAACTGCTGCAGTCTTCATCTTGACTTCCTTCTCTCCCCTTCCCCCTTTCACTGTCCAGATCTCACAAACCTTTCTTAATTGAACTTGACCGGTGCCTTTGGCTCTGCTCCCATCTGCGCTGGATAGCAAGGGAATGACACATGCTGAAAGGGTTCCTATTAAAATAACCATGCAGCAGCATCCAGCCACGATGATTGGAGCTTTCAACTGCTTCCTGCTTGGGTCAAGGCTATGCCAACTAGTAATGCAGTCAGATGCAGAGCAAGCCAGTAAAACAAAANTGTTTGTATCATGCCTCTTTCATGTGTTCGTCATCTCATCTCCAACTAGATCCTTATTTCTTTCCAAGTATGATTAACTTAAGTTGTGGAGTTCAAATTAAATTCACCCCTTGCCCAAGAGAAGCACTGCAGAGGGATCACACTCTAGCCCCATGCCCAGGGACAACCAGCAAGGGAATCATGATCTTCATCCACATCCAATTTCATGAAAAAACTGAAGTGGGAAGAATAACTTTGCGCTTAGATATGCACAGCAAAATGCAGTCTAATCCCCCTTCTCGAAATCGCTGCTGTGATGAAGATCTCTATGATATTCAAGCCACCTGTCCTGTCCCCATGGATTCTACTACCTTCAGCCTCCTCCAGCAGTTGAGCAGCCATGTTCAGGAGTTGGGGATGGGAGGGAGTGACAACATTCTTTGGAATAGCCTCCTCTGGACCCAAAGTCCTTGAGCTTCTCTTTGGTTTGTCCCGAGGAAGAGCTGGAGATTCAGGTGGGGAGAAAAGCCTTTCAGCAACTACCTGGGCAAGAGAGAAAAAAGAAAGCCCATTCAAACTGCCTTCTGTTCTCAGGACTTTAGTAGGAAAGTAGACATGAAAGAGGCTAAAGCCGACCTGCTTAATGCTCTTATGAATCCTGTGCCTTCCTTTCAAAGATAAACAACAGTGTTTCTGTGGGATCAGGCCAAGAGACCAGCTAGACCAGTCCAGTGCTCTTGTGTCGTACACTGGTGAAATCTAATGAATTTAAGGTCCCAAGTTTGGAGAAGAGGGGCAATACTTCTTTCCTTGGAACATAATCTTAAATCATTGTTCTCAAAAGAAAATCCAATGACATGGGATCTTTACAATTCAGTATTCAGTTGGCAATCCTGATGACCCCAGGAAGACATGGCTGTTTTAAAAACTTATATGTAGCACATCAGGAAGGCCTGTACATTCCAAAACATCTTTTGAATCTGAAGCACTGCACTTCTATTTAGGAGGTGGTGCAGTGGTTAGAATGCAGTATTGCAGGCAAACTCTGCCTGCAGCCAGGAGTTCAATCCTAACCGGCTCAAGGCTGACACAGCCTTCCATCTTTCTGAGGTCGGTAAAATGAGGACCCAGATTGTTGGGAGTAATTGCTTGATATTGTAAACCACACAGAGAGTGCTGTGAAGAACTATGGGGGCGGTATATAAATCTAAGTGCTATTGCTCTTGCCACTGAACTGTTCTCTGATAATGATCAGGCAGGTGGATGGATTAGGGATTGTACCTCTGATAGTACATGTTGCACTGAATGCTTTGTGGGGCTGCGTGTTGACTGTCTGGGGTCTGGAATGGGTTTTGCTTGACTCTGCTTGACTCTGCATAGCCCCGGTCTTCTGCTGAGTTCCAGGTGCATTCCCTGGTCAGATGGAGCTGCCTGTTGAACATGATGTGAAGTTATTTGGCCCAAAGACTCATTCACTTTTGCAGATCTTGAAGGAAAAGTTTTCAGGTAATCAGGGACATGATCTTTTTGTGGGGTTGGATCCTTCACAATTGGCTCATCTCTGCATCCAGGGCCTCCAGTTACCATTATCCCATTACTGGGGGGAATGGTTTCAATACAGTGGCCAGAAGTGACTCCATTCCTCGGCATGCCTGCACAGGGGCAAGGATGGCACTGACTCTGGGCATATTTAATATCTAGGTGTGGCTCAGAAATTGACAACACTTTTTGGTCTGTATCCCTCTGAGAGGTTGGCTCAGTTGACTTCAGAACTTCTCTTTCCATCTGCAAGGAGGAATAAAAAATATTTAAGAGCATTTCTGGCTTTCTGTTCCTAGTACGAAAGGAAGAAGTGCCTATTGGGAGAATAAACCAAGAATTCCTTCATCAGCACAGCTGTTGTCTCCTAAGTTACATTGATATTGAGTTTTACTACACAGGCAAATTAAATACTACTGTGATGTAACTGCCACAAGCCATTTTAACTAATGTATGTCTTCATTGTCTCGTACAGAAGTCATTTTGCCAAAGTATGCATTATTTAAAATATTCATTGTAAACACCTGGTTAATTCTGAACCAAAATCACAGATATCTTATACGCCTCTTTTGCCACGAAGTTACACAAAAATGAAAGAAAGCCGTCCAAAAGTTATCAGGAGCCATAACACTATGTTCTTTCCCTTAATGGGGCATTCTGTATTTGCCCTGTCAATTTTGTTGACATGCAACACAAGGCTAAATTCTGCTGCTGACTTTCAGATAAAACATAACCTAAGCTGCTTGCTAAAACATTCATGAAAATGAAACATTCTTGGGCTGAAGAGTATATGTGGAGGTGGATGCATGTATGTGGTTTGCAGAAATAGGCATTTTATGAAAATGTTTCTTTTGCAAATGCTTGTACAGCAGTCAATTCAAAATCTTCAATTCAGTGGAATGAAACAGTCACCAGAAAGAAAGCATCTCTTCATTGGATCATCTCAATTCCAAATCTACACTTATTCCACTAACTGATTTCAAATCCTTACTTTTCCAGAGGTGTAGGCTGGTTGGAAGCATGGATTCCTCCAAATTTCAGGAGGCATTGCAGCAACGGCTTTGCTTGCTTCCTCCATCTTCCGCCGCAGGCGCCACTGGAATAGGATGTCATCTTCTGGTTTTAAAGGGTGGGCTATAGAACTTGGAGTAGTATTATAAGGAAGAACTAAGCTTTCTGGAAAACAAAAAAAGACATTGTTATGAATTGGAAGTCATCCCTGCAAGAGCTATATGAGTGGTTCATGAACATCTCATATAATTGTAGAGTTAAAAGGGGCCAAGATTCATCTAGTCTAATCCTCTACAAAGTTCAGGGAAACCAAGCAAGAGAAATGGTTGTCCACCTCTTCGTAATGAACTTCAGCAATGATAAATACACAGCCTCTATAGGTGGACTGTCCCACTGTTGTACAGACCTTATCGTCAGGAATTTTTCTTTATATTTAAGCAAAATTGTGGTAACTGAAATGTGTGTCCCTTTATTTCTGCTCCTATTTTTATAGACATGGAATATGATTCTCGATCATCTTCCCTACAACTTCTCTTTATGCACCTGAATATGGCTATTATACCTCCCCTTGGGATTGAACATGCCAAGTTCCTTCAGCCTATCTTTACCAGACATGTTATTAAGTCACTTCCCCCTTGTAAACTCCGCCTAACCTGGCAACATCTCCTGGAAAGGTGGACCCAGAATCAGATACAACTCCAGGTGTAGTTTCACCAATGCCAAGTAGAAAGGAATAATTATTCTGAGATCTCAGATATCATGCTGTTTCTAACGCAGCCCAGAAATGCAATACCTCTTCTAGCAGCTGTTTCAAGTTCAATTTGTTATCAATGTCCACATTCAAATCCTTCTCAGTTTAAAGGTTTCCAGGCCCTGAATCCTCCATCTTTTATCTGCGTCCCACATTTTTTTCTCCGTAACGGATTAATTTTCATAAATAAACCTACATAGATTATCTTTTCTGACTGAACATGGGTTCTCCCATTCCCCTTTCACTCTCAGTAGCCATTTCTTTCACTTAGATCAAACTTATGAATACCGTACCTCTGGGGGAAAAAATCATTCTAGATGACAGATGTCTCCCTACCTTTGACTTGGTGTTCTGCAGAGTGCTGTAGAGCATGTTGAGGCAAGTCTAGGGTGCTATTTGGGTTGGTGGACGTAGTAGTAGAATCAAGCCCTCCAGAGCTTACAGTCCTGAAACTACTCAGTGGTGAGATGCTATAAGCAGAAGACAGATTGAGAAAGGCATCTTGTTAGAAAGGAAGTATAGTTCTTTTTTTGGAGGGTGGGGGGAATATCAGTTGGCTGAGACCCCAAACAGAGGCACAGAACTGGGAAATGGCATTGGTCTATTGGGTGATGGACAAAATATGTCAGGCCAGTACCTTTTGCTTATGACTCTAGCTGCTCTTTCCTGCAGGCTCACTGTCTCAGCATCAAATGCAGAAGCAGCTTGCATTTCTCCCTGCAAAGAGCATATAAAGAAGTGTAAAGAGGGAAAACGCTATGGGGGAAAGGATGCCAAGATTCTGCCAGATGGAGAAGAGTGGAATTTTCAACACCTCTGGTAATGCACACCAATGCAAAACATGTAAGTTGTTGGGGAAAAAAGATGAAGTCATTCCTATGCAATGTGACCATGGAATATTTTTAAAGCAAGATTTCCTTCCTCTGGAAATTCAGAATTTCTCAAGTTTCTTAAGTCCTTGGTAAAAGAAAAGGAAGTGACTGGGGGGAACCAAACTCAAGAAATCTACTAACTGAGAAACACTGTAACACATCTTACATTTTTCTCTACCTAGAGCACAGCAATTACTCCAAGTATGTACAGTATTTGACAAAGCTTATGCAGCCACATTTCATCAGATGACCTTCCTATGTATCTACTGCAATTCTATTCTGGCCTCCCTTAAAGAAGCTCAGGGCTACTTAGATGGGCACATTCTATTTTATTCTCACAGCCTGAAGGAGGCAAGCCTCAAGGTCATTCATGTAGGCTGAGCTTTATGGCGGATAAAGGTCAAATGCAGCTTTCTCAACTCTCTGGGCCCAAGACTACCCATGAGCTGGGAAACAGAAAAAAAAGAAGCCATCGGAGTTGTGTTACTTTCTGCCTCTTGGGTAGAACTGATCTTTGTCTAGGAGAATATCTTGTTACTCACCAAGGCAGTTTGAGTCAGGATGGGACTGAAAAGAGATGACCTCACTTCACATTGGCTGTTATCTGCAAAGAGACATCTCCATTAAGAGTGAAGGCTTTATATAAAGCAATCATCTTTCTAAAGGAATAACTTTTCAAAATATTTTACATACAAAGACAAAAAAACCCCAAATCACAGGATGCTTCAATGGGTTAGGAAATTCTTGATATTTGCATCAGATGTATCTCCATGGAGCTGCAGAGTTCCCTCTGAACCACAGTTATCACCTATACACCTTCCCAGCAAGTCTACAAAACCATTTGCAGAAAATGCTAGGGATGCACAAAACATTTAGGAACCAAGAACGTTATACAAGTCTCGGCCATTCTCAGGATCCCTTCACTATTGCTTTTATTAAAAAAGAAAACCCTTATACCACATCCCTAATAGTTAGAAAGCGGATGAAGACAATGCAATACTTGTTGTCCTCTTGACAAGGCTGTTCATTATCTCTACTTGCTAAGAATTGCTAACAATACTTCATGTCCCCCAACTGGGAACTGGCAAGTAGAGGCTGCCCAAGGATAACATGCCCCTGTGTGCCTATAGACATATTTACAAACTTCCAAATGAAGAGTTCTTCCAATCTATTGCCACCATCCCTATGCTTAATGCAACTTTATTTCCACAAGAGAACTCAGACTTTGCCTTGGTCTGACAAAAGCTCCGTGTCTCTAAGAACTATATTTACACATTGTGTTCAAGTCACAATGTGGTTGGTTATAATGGCGTAGCAAAGTGATATGAACTCAGCCACTGCACCAAATAAAACATGGTAAGACAAACAATGACTCAGTACAATGCATGAACCTAGCCAGATTTCTATACTTCTTTTAGATTTAAGTACCTGAAGATAGTGACGCTTCCTTTTTAGAGTTTTCTCCATCTGGGAGAAATGAGTGGCTAAGCCACCAGAACTCAGTTGAACCGTCACTAGATGCCCCGCGCTCTTTCCGATCAGTGGGTTTCCCGTAGCGAAACCGCTCAATATACCTGCCAAAGGAAAGAAAAGGAAGTTTGGCCAGTAGGCAATCATTATCTTCAAGTGGACCTGAAATCAGGACTCTAATGGGAAAAGGTCAATAGAAAAGCAACCAAGGCTATCATTAAATGTTAATCTACAAAGCCCATTCATGTGTTCCTCAGCTTCATCTGCCATTTCAAAGGTGACTCTTATAACTGGACTCACTTGGCAATAATTGATTCACTTTCTGAGGCAGACTCTGGGAGCTTTGGTGCATCCAGGGTCTTAGCCTCTGATGACTGCTGTGCTGGAAGATCCTTTTTTCCTTCTGGAGTCAGGGAGGAAGAACTGTGTTCAGTTGAGGGCCATGACTCATTGAAGGGGCTTGTGGAATTCGACTTAGGGGGCCTTCCCTCATGGGAGCTGGAGTCGGGCAGTAAATGTAGGTATGAAGCACTCAATGGTTCTGGCTCCTCAGAAAGGGCAGAGCAATTCCTACGCTGCAAACGAGATGGGCTCAGAACCTAAGAAGTTAAAAAATAAAGAAGACATGACCCCCCCTTGGCATGGACATCAGAGACCCAAATTTCATTGATCATAGTTTCATTTCATGAGGCTTTATACATCACAGATTCTTGCAGATGAAATCTTTAGCAATGTCAACCATAGCCTTGTGCTTTAAGACATCTACTTTATCGTTACATTTCTGGAAAGAAGGCTTGATGAGTGGCTCAAGAAAAAATTTGTGGCTGAGTTGATTTCAACCTGCTCTCTTTAGGAAAAGGCTAATGATTTGGCTACACCCATCAGCTCTTTGAATGTCTAACTCCTGCAGGAAGGTGGCTATTCTGTTTCAGCCTTCAGATCAGAGAAAAAAAGGGAGAAAAGTCTGCATTCCTAACAGCTAGATTCCCAATTCTTAATCATCCAATTCCATAAGGATGGATCACCGGAGATCCAAAAGAACAGTCTGCTTTCAGTTGCTGTTTGCTTTTCCTTAGAGACCACATGGCATGGCTTTATCCTCTCCTCACCGTCTGTTGCTTCTTCTGCCTCAACGGCTGGGCCTGGGAGGGATGATAATGGCTTCGGGAACTAGGTGCCTCCAAAAAGGGGCTCCCAAGAGTGGAGAATACAGCTAGACTGTGAGTAAACAAGAAATGTCAATTAGAAAAGTGTCTACATTTACCACAACCATTGGGGGCAGGAAGAAACCTATCTTTTTGGAATCTAGGAGAAAAAAGAATAGTGTGGACATGATAACATGGACCTTTTGGTGAAATTGAATTACATATTGCACAGATTGAAATGGTAGAACTGTGGGTGCACTAGACAAATGAAATTTAGAAGGTCCAGTGTTAAAAACACACACATTTAGAAAACCAGATCAGGAGAAGGATCTCTCTAAACCTTTCTCTCTAGGATGCGTTATTAAATAGACAGGGTTTATATATTGTTGTTTAGGTTTCTAAGAGCATTAACATTTCCATTTTTAATCCCTAACTTTTGTTTCTTTCTCAGTTAACAGGAAAAACACTTAGCTTCTCCCAAGGAGACTAGACAATATTGCCAAAAATAAATGTGTCAATGGCAGCGATCACATCATAGTGTGCCATTCAGTGACAATCTCTGGGAAAGCTGAATGAGTGGATCCAAGCACATCTGTGCCCTGCTTTTCATAAGGTTCTGTCTGGATTAGATGGATTGTGGATGAACTCCAACATATCTATAGCTGTACTTTACACACTATAGGAAATGAGGCTGCCAGAATAAAGTGATATAAATCTGAGTTGTTCCAGTCCTCGGTGCATTTAGCAACATGGCATACAGAGAAAGATTTAGAAATGTCTTCTCCTTGTTGTTTTCAATATATAAAAATTTTTAACAGCAGGAACCTGCAAAATTGCATTCCTCATGTATGCCCAGAGCTCTATTGCTTCAATCTGTGTACAGTAGTTGGATTTACAGAGAAGGCCATATTATAGTATCACCTCGTTTCTTAGATGCAGGTAACTGAACTTATTATATTTATTCTATTCACTTTTGCCACAGTATTCCAAGACAAAAAGTAGGTACCCACTCTTGTACCTAGAATCCATTATTTTCCACCACGATGTTTGCAGAGAGCTGGTTTAAATTATGCTGGAAATATATTTGCTTGCTCTCCCCATGAAAATGATGTCAGGTATTCCAAAGTGTGTTCTATGAGCAAACAAACAGAAGAGGATCCATAAATAATACTTTTAAGGCATCAATTTAATTATTTTGCCTAGTTTTGGCTTTTGTGAATTATCAATTTCTCTTTGGTTTGGTTTTGGTAAAGATGATAAAGAAGATGCTTAATGCAAAGATGCAGACTCTTTTGTTCTGCTAAGGACCATCGACTTTAGAGGAAATTACACATTTAAAAAAAAAAAATTTTTTTCTTTGAAGATGCCAATGATGGCAACACAGTGCTGGTTCGTCCTGTACTTCTTATGAGAGCAAGGCTGACCCAGGTCTTGCAGTCTCTCCTGCAGGATTCTTACCGTTGTTATAAGGGGGAAAAAAGACAATATAAATGCTATAAAGTTTCTGCTTTCAGTGCTCCCTCCAAACCACCATCTTGGCCCCAAGAGTTTCTGCTCAACAATGAATATTATACATACATATATATATATATATATATATATATATATATGCAGGTCTTGGTGTATTCGGGTCTTATCCCGTGTAAGATTGAGAGTCTCACACAGGCACAAAACCGAAGACACCAGCCTGAAGATGGCGAGTGGGATCTCGTTGAAACGTTGCCAAGAGACTCTCAATCTTACNCAAAACCGAAGACACCAGCCTGAAGATGGCGAGTGGGATCTCGTTGAAACGTTGCCAAGAGACTCTCAATCTTACACAGGATAAGACCC
>AZIM01001588.1:257731-268240 GCA_000516915.1 Ophiophagus hannah
TTCCCTTCCCTTCCCGTAGTTCTCCCCCCCCACCCGTCCGTCCGTCGGATTTATAAACACAGGCGTGGCCTCCGGACTGCAAAGTTGAATGTTTCGATTCCTTCTAGGAAACTTATGGCTCTTCCACACCCCTAAATCCTCCGGCGATCTATTTTTGGGAGTTTTCCCTCTCTGTTTCCCCACCCTCTTCCCTCCGTCGCATAGTTGCGCTGTCTTCCCCCCGCGAGCCACGTGCCTAAGCCGCGGAGTCTGCGGCCAGAGATCCCGCGATTCGGAAGGGTCGCTCTCAAATCCGCTACTACAGATTGCGCCTGAATCGGTTGGGTTTCTTTCCCGCCCCCTCGCCCGCCCTCCCCCTCCTTTTCAACGACTGGCTTCTTTCCCCAAGAAAACCGGATCCCAAGCGCCCGTTACGTTGCTTGAAGGAACCCAGAGAGGCTTCTAAGCGATCTGGGCTTAATCGCTTAACATGGGATCTTTGGCGAAAAGTGGGGGCGGTTTTGCAAGGGAAAACGATCGTCCTCTCCCCCCTTTTCCCAGATTTAGGGGCCTCCTGTGGAGGAGTGAAATGGGCGCCTTTCCCCGAAGAAGCTATTGTGTAAGTTTATTCCTGGGGAAGAGAGCAAAATGGCACCGCTGTTTCTACAGCTTCCAGATGGTGCCCAGTTCAAGGGAATTCTAGCCCTTGTTTGTATTGCCTGCACAGTAGTTTGATTTATTGATGATTAAAAAAAACAACAACCTGGCGGTTCGACTGCAGGGTGCAACTAGTTACACAACAGAAAGAGTCTTCGTAGCTCAAACTTTGTAGTTTGAATTGTAGAGTCCTTGGTACAGGTCGGTCCTCAGCCTATGACCACAATTGAGCCCAATTGAAAATGTATGTCGTTAAGCGAGACATTTCTTGAGTAAGTTTGGGTTGTTTTTTATGACTTTTCTCGCCATGTTAAGTGAATTGGTTCTTAAATTAGGGACACGTTTTTTTAAGTGAATCTGGCTTCCCCACTGACTTTGTTTG
The DNA here is from genome assembly GCA_000516915.1 of Ophiophagus hannah. Classification (NCBI taxonomy): domain Eukaryota; kingdom Metazoa; phylum Chordata; class Lepidosauria; order Squamata; family Elapidae; genus Ophiophagus; species Ophiophagus hannah. The sequence goes on from AZIM01001588.1 coordinate 258,750, forward strand.
TCAGAAGGTTGCAAAAAGGGATCGTGGGACACTGTCCCCCCCGCAGGGACACTGCAACCGTCATAAATGTGAGTCAGTTGTCAAGCATCTGAATGTAAATCCCCTGACCCATGAGGGACGCTGCAATGGTCATAGGTGTGGAAAATGGTCCTGAGTCACCTTTTTTGTAGTGCTGTTGTAACTTTGAATGGTCACTAAATGAACCATTGTAAGTCGAGGTCTGCCTGTACTCTCTGAGCTTGGTGGTTTTCTTGATGAGGTTTCATTACAAACTGTAGGTAGCAGATCGTTGGAGATGTTGCCTAGCTGAGTAATGAAAAGTCTGTAAGAAAACATCCAGGCTCGCAGAGTATCAAGGACTCCATACAACAGTCCAGATCAGGATTTTTCAAACTTGGCAAACTTTAAGATGTGTGGATTTCAACTCCCAGAATTTCCCAGTCAACAGTTGAAATCCAGACATCTTAAAGTTGCCAAGTTTAAAAAAACCATTGGTTTAGAACAGGGGTCCCCAAACTTGGCNTGCCAAGTTTGGAGACCTCTGGTTTAGAATATATTGTGGGGGTCAGCAAATATTGTGGGCAAAAAGAAAGCCCAGGAACGTATTGGTTGGAAACATGCAGGAAAGGCCTTCATTTTGCAGTGGATGGACAATGGCTAAAATGATGGTGGTGATGATACTGTGAGGAAAGATGACTGGTTTAATGATTTTTTAAAAAAATGATTTCCAGGGTCTGAATTCTGAGAAAGAAAAGCATTTAAACATTAATGAAATCCCCAGTGTTTACTTCTAAGGGAATTTGGGGTGACCTTAAATGCAAATGGATTGATATCTCTCTCATGGAGCACAGTTTACATCAAGGGTCACTTGGCAAGTTTAAGACTTGTGGACTTCAGCTCCCAGAATTCCTGAGCTAACATGACTGCAGGAGGAATTCTGGGAGTTGAAGTGTACAAGTCTTAAAGCTGTCAAGTTTGAAGACTCCTGGTTTACACCAGCAGATTCTTTAACGTTGCACTGCCTTAAAGTTCGTACTACAGTTAATCCTCAACTTACAACTGTTCGTTTAGCGACTGTTTGAAATCACTGAAAAAGGTGAATAATGACGGATTGGTCACATGATCAAAATTCTGGCGCTTGACAATAATTAGCCTTTATTTAGAACTTGATCGCTATTTCTGATCTTCCCAGCTGGCTTCCAACAAGCAAAGTCAGTGGGGGAAACCAGATTCACTTATTGACTGCTTGATTCATTTGACTGTGGCCAAAAAAAAAAAAAGGTTGCAGAATCGGGTGGCTCACTTAATGCTAAGCCTTGCTTAGCAACAGAAATTCAACAGAAATTCTATTCCTAATTATGGTTTTAAGTCAAGGATTAGCTACAGATAAACTGTTTAACAAGGAAGAACTTTCAAAATGGCCAGTTCTGCCTGGAAAAGTAACGTGTTCAAATGCTTCCCTGGGTAAACAACAAACAGCTGCAGCAAAACCTAACATGTCCTTGCTGCACCTTTGCAAAGCTGTACAAATAAGGTTTGTGAGAAAAGCATTTGAGCATGAGTAAGAGCATGATACGCCCAAATACCCGAGTACAGTATCTGATTGTTGATCATGGCTTTGATGGGATTCTGTTTTTAATACTACGTTAACTTCACAAGCCTTTCAAACAGAGCAGGGCAGGGATTGCAAGTGGCGATTGGTAAATGCTATCTAAGGGAAGCCTGAGATGCTAGATTTATGCTGAGCACGGTCCTCCATCATATGCAGGGGTGTCAAAATGGATTTCTATGAGGGCCAAATCAGCATTGTAGTTCTCCTTCATGGGCCAGCAGGGTGGGCGTGGGAGACAGGAGGGATGCCTCCTGAAGCACCCTGCCGGCCTGTTTTCGGCCTGGACAGCCTCCTACAGCACTTTGCCNGCCAAAATGGGGCACAGGGAGGGGGCCATGCGAAGCCCCTCCATGCCCCATTTTGGCCGACAAAGTGCTGCAAGGGGCCATCTAGGCTGAAAACAGGGTGCCAGTGTGTGTGTGCAATGCCCCTTGCACCCCGTTTTGACTGGCAGAGTGCTGCAGGAGGCTATCAAGGCCAAAAATGGGGCACCAGGGGTCTCATGGGGGCCCCCTGCACCCTGTCTTGTCTGCCAGAAGCACCGCAGACTGGTCCTTTGAAATTTCCAATTAAGATCTCTTTCAGCTCCCTCTCATATGGCTATTGGGGTTAGTGGGAATTGCAGTCTTAATCCCTTCAGTGGGTGCGGATGCTCAACTGGCTGAGAATAATAATCAGAACAGAAGTCCACCATGGATGTTGAGGGTCCTTCCTTTTTTCCCACAGCCAAGTCATGTTGGGGGTGGACTCTTTCAATAATTTGGAGGGTGTGTGCGTAGTTAAGAGTAGGTGTAGAGCAGGGGTGTCAAACTCAAGGCCTGGTGTCAGCATTCCAGCAAACCTCTATTCCAATCAGTAATTCCGAGACAAACATATCTCAAAAGTACCTTTATTAGAATAGCACCTGGCACATCTGTGGAATCCCGAACCTAAAAGTTTTTTCGGGCTTTCCACAATTTCCCAAACTACAAATCCATCCCTCCTTGGTTGTCATCACATCACATGGCCCAATCATGATCTGTCCAAAAGTAAGATCCTTATTTCATGCTGAGCCATACTCAATGACCTTAGACTAACAAAAGAATTTTATTTTGTCTGCTTAGAGCTGCTTAATTGAAATCACCGGAGAGGGTGAAAGAGTCCGATACACCGTCGCACCTTATACCGATCCAAAGCTGACACCTGGGGGTTGGATCCGGCCCGCGGGATGCTTAGATCTGGCCTGCGGGGCTGCCTGGGAAACAGCGAAGGAGTGGCCTGTGATGCCTCTGCCAACGAAAACGGAGCTCAGGAGGGCTGCTTGTGGCCCTCCTGAGCTCTGTTTTTGCTGGCAGGGTTGCAGGAGGCCATCGTAGCCAAAAATGTAGCCATTTTTCCTGGTAGAGCACTTGGGCCACCACAGGTGCCCCCGACACGAGTGACATGAAGCTGGCCATGCCTACATGGCTACGCCCCCCTGCCCCCCCCCAGGTCAAACACAACCCTGATGCAGCCCTCAATGAACTCGAGTTTGACACCCCTGGTATAGAGGTAGACTGTGAATCAGATGCTATGGGATTGTTCTGGCTAGAGAGAGAGGGAAACTCACAGCCCAGGCTTTGCCTTGTTGTGCTGTAAAGACGGAACTGTATAATGAGGAGAATTTAAAATGCAGCTTGGCTAGAGAAGTTGCTTTCAGTTTTTCTTTCTAAGTGAGAGTTTGCTTGTATTTTTGCTACTGGGTGGAAATGGGAGAGGCCTAATTAGAAGCACATTAGAAGTGGGAGATGTTTCCTATCCAGGGAGAATTTGCATCTTGGCAGGGAAAGGTCTGGAACATTTTTAGATAAATGCATGAAATCAGTTATCATGATTGACGGCCCATCATGGCTTACTCTAAATTTAGTGTAAACCATGCTGGGCTCTAAATCATGATATTGATTTAATGAATATTGATTTGCATTAAGTGTTCCGACCCTTGCTTTATTAACAGTAGAGGGGAATTAAAAACACTGAACAGGAAATGGAAGACAAAGTGGTCTGATAGCATTTTTACTCTGCTTTCCATGAGATTTTGTTCTTCATCAAAACTCATGTGCATAAAAACAGTCACTCCATAACAGGAAGCTTGCTGGGGCCGTGCTTGTATTATTTCACTTCTGTAGGGTGCTGATTAAATATGGGTGGCAACCCCCAGTTGTTTGGGGCTCCCTGGAGGAAGCACAGTTTTTTTTCACATTCGAGGTCCACTCTTGAAATTATCAACAGTTGATGGTACCAGGCAAAACTGCATTGATTGTGGGATTCGTTTTATTTCTGAGTCTTGTCATGCATTTGCAGTGGCGCAAGTGGTTAGAATGCACTACTGCAGGCTAACTCTGCTCACACTGCCAGGAGTTTGATTCCTTCCATCCTGACCGGCTCAAGGTTGACTCAGCCTTTCATCCTTCCAGGGCTGGTAAAATGAGGACCCAGATTGTTGGGGGCAATGTGCTGACTCTGTAAACCCCTTAGACAGTGCTTTAAAGCATTGTGAAGTGATATATAAGTCTAAGGGCTATTGCTCAGTGGTGGTATTCTACCAGTTCGCCCTGGTTCTGCCGAGCCGGTAGTGGCGATGAGCAGGGGAGACCGAACGGGTTCTCTCCAAAGCTCTCTGTTGGGCCCCCCTGCTCCCCCATACTCATCTATATCCTCTGCTTTTGAAGCGCAGCTGCTTTNAAAGTGCGCGTTTGGCATGCGCATGGATGCAAAGTATCTGCGTGCCCGCAAAGCACACCCACCAAGCCACGCCCACGGAACTGGTGGTAACAATTTTTGAAATGCACCACTGCTATTGATTGCTATTGGTGCTGTCACATTTGAGGTTACAATCTGGCACCAATTTACAGAATAAAAAATAACATTGGAGGAGGGGATTTTGGAGGCCTTCTAGTGACAGTGACTTGATGCCCGCCCTATTACAGATAGTCCTTGAATTATGACTATAATGGATCCTGCCCATTACAGTCAAAAGTCAGGATGACCATTAAATGAATCGCCTCACTAAATGGCCCTGCTATCCCTGTTTTCCCCAATGCATTTGTTAAATGAGCATATTGTCATTAAGTGGAGCCTGTTAAATGAACATATAGTCATTAAGTGGAGTCTGTTAAATGAACATATGGTCGTTCAGTGTAGCCTGTCGTGCCTAATGGGTGGGAAAGACCCAGGAGGACCTATATTCATTAACGCCATTTTCTACTATTTAATGAATATACATCATTTATTAGTAATTACTGATTATTAGGCTTTTTAAATTCAATATCTAATATAAAAGTGTATATATGTGTGTGTGTGTGTGTTGTAAGTGTGCATGTTTGTATGTTTTAATTCTTTGAAATCAAGCTGTTTTTAAATTTAAAAAAAAAAAAAAAAAGATCCAGGAGGACCTATTTCAAGGCACAAGCCCACCTGTCTCGGGCCTCCCTCTATCCCCTGAGATACCCATGTTCTACTTCCCGCACCTTGGGGTGCCCACAGCCACTGGGGCCTCTCCACTCCTCCAATCACAAGTCAGGGGTTGCTCACTTACTTTTCAAAGATCTTGAGAGATCAGGAAGTTTTGGATAGAGAAGGAGGGCAGGCTCTTTCTTGTTCTGATCCAGCTCCCCAAACACGATGAACCCTCTGATGTGAACTCAAAAGATTCCTTTATTAGGAATGCCGGCAGCCCTGGGAAAAAGTTTCCCTCACAGGCTAATAAGTCTCTCCGTCCGTCCAGAAGATGAATAGTTGTCTGTCAAACCTATTCATCTCCACCCCCTGCCTTTTATTCCCCAGAGCTAGGGTGGGGCCTCGCTAGTAGCAGTGGCATTTCCATCCCAAGGACCAACCCATAGATTTCCACTGCTCTCCTCTCCTCTGCCTTCTGTATATCCGCGCATCAGGCACTGGACCCAGCAGTTCCTCCTCTTCTTCATCAACCATCTCCAGACCTGGGGGCTGTTGACTCTCCATCTGAATGCTAAAGGATGGCCCAGGCTCCACCTCTCTCTCGCTCTCTGTCTGCCAGCTCTATTCCCCCTCAGAGCTCCCAGGTTTCCCTGATGTTGACCCTGACTCCCATGTTGCCGCCTCTGATTCGGCTGCTGGAGGGGCTGGCGGCAGCAGGCCCCAACAGTTCTCTAGGGTTAGTTGTAGGAGATGACCAGTCTGGATCATTTCAGAGTCTCTACACCCATGTAAGAAACCTAGGTCCAGCCCTCCCACCCCTTGAAGTCCATTGACAATTATCTATTTCCAGTTCACCTTTGCCGGTTAGTAGCTCAGTTTCTTGTGTCTACGTCATAGCATGAAATAAATTTGTATTTTTGAACTCTGTCCTGGCTCCTGACTTCTTGCACCGGACACCAGATGGCACAACCTCACACGCCCAGAAGCTCTTGTCAGATGGGCGGCCATATTAATTGGACAGGTAGGGAGAGGGGCAGAGAGCTAGCCAGCACAGATTCTGTTTCTGCACTTGGAAGTTTGAGGAGCAAACTCAAAAGATGTTGCTTCAGCAGAAATGCCTGGGAGAAGAAATTCCAAGGAAAGTGATGATTCTGAGATGACGACACCTCCCACATGATCATGTTGGGCCAGATTGTTCCAGGAAACATAATGTAAGAATAATTTTGCGAGATGAGGCCTCCAGGCAAGCATTTGGTTTCTCTCATTGACCAACCAGAGGGCTCTGGCTGCTGGCAATGGAGAGAGGGAGGAATAAAATCCTTCTGTTGTTATTCTTCACTTGGTAACAGATATTTGGAAGCCTGCGGCCCTCAGCATAGATTGAGTGTCACAAAATATTTTAACTGTTTCTGAAACGGAGAGAGTTCCAAGTTTTGCATGATTTGGGTTGCTCACTGCTGCCCTTTTTCCAGTTGTATTTTTTTTTAGGGCTTGGCAAAGGGAACTATTCAGGATTATGTATGTGCTGCAGATTTATGGGTATATCCTGCAATGTAAGAGCATTATCTTGGCATTTTTATTCTTAAATCCCTTCCCTAATGATCCCTAGTATGGAATTTGCTTCTTCTAGCAACTACTGCATTGAGCTGATTTCTTAACTGTGCTGTCCACTGTGACCCCAATATCATTTTCCTGGCTTGTTAGAGATAGTTCAGACTCCACAATCACTTGTTCTAACCTGAACATCATTGGCTTTATACTTTATTTGCTGTTGGGGCATCCTCAACTTATGACCACAATTGGGACCAAATTTCCATTGCTAAACAAGGAGGATGTTAAGTGAGTCATGTCCAATTTTACGACCTTTTTTGCCACAATTGTTAAGTGAATCACTTTAGCTGTTAAGTGAATCTGGCTTCCCCCATTGCTTTGCTTATCAGAAGCTGGCTTGGTAGGTTAGAAATAGACCACGGAATTGTAGAACATGACCAAGCTGAGCCCGAGGGAGGAGTCAAATGCGTCATCAGTCTCGAATCCCTTTGCACTCACAAGTCCAGCCCACCTTGAATTCCTTTGACTCTTATCTATCACCAATTTGCTTGGACTGTTAGTAGCTCAGATTCTTATAGAAAACGTACGCTTGCAAGAAACCTTTACATTCATTTGAACTGCCTGGATCTCGTGATTTCCAACGTTTGACAGTGTCATTGCAGTCATTGTAAATACATACCGGTTACCAAGCTCCCGAATTTTGATCATATGATCATGTGGGAAGCTGCAATGGTCGTAAGTATGAGGACTGGTTGTAAATCCCATTTTTCAGTGCTGTTATAATTTCAGAAAGCCCCTAAATAAATTGGTTGAAAGTCAAGACCTACCTGTGGTTTGATGTTGTCTAAACATTTGGCAGGAATATCCACCAAGATCTGTACATCATGGTGAACAGTCCAAAGGTAAACAACCAAATTCTTCAAGATTTTAATGAAATAAAAGTTGACATCTGCAGGATTTCATCTGGCATTCCAAGCATACCCAAGGAAGGAATGGATTTGGATGCAGCAATTATTCCTGTCCTCCTTTAAATTTTCAGCTATATAAAGCTGGACTCACACATTGCATAAACATCCAGTGCAACCTTAACAAGTTCTTTGAACCCAAGTATTTTGATTTGTAAATCATAGCTCATGACAGTGGTATGCACAACCCTATGTACTGGCATACCTTGTTTTACTGCTTTTTTAAAAAAATACAAGATCCTTCAACAGTAAAAAGGTTATGACTTCTGGATGGTTAACATTTTTTAGCAATAAAGTATTTCAGTTAAGATACGTAGGGTTTTTTTTAGTCATAATGCTATTGTACACTTAATGGATTACAATGTAATAACTTGTTTATGCAATGGGAAACCAAAACAGTTATGTGACTCACCTTATTGTGATATTACTTCATTGCAGTGGTCTGGAATTGAACCCACAATATTGCTGAGGTACACCCATACATATGGTTGATGTGTTCCAGCACACTATGGATCAATAATAATTTGACAAATGGAGAGGCTGCCTAACTCTTAGTGACTCTGGGTGGTTTAAAATGGTTAAAACATTTTTAAAAACAGAGAATAATACAAAAACAACCCCACAAAAATATCACAAGACAAAGAAACAGTGATGGCAAGAAAAATAAACCCAAAGGGGAATATGAAGGAACAAAAGAGTATTAATTGTCTTCTTCAAACATACTGTTTTCTTTTAAACAGAAGCTGAAGTCATTCACCTAAAATACTGCACTAGGGGACCAGACTGCCTTTTGACTTGTTCTAAAAATGAACTTTGCTTTAAAAATTATTGGGCTTTTTAAAAACGATAGTTTATTTTATTTATTTATAGAAACATGATTTTGCATGCTACGCTGGATGACTCCAAGGAGAGAATAATTTACAAAAAATGAAATTAATAATGATAGCAGAAAATAGTCTATGACACTGTCTGTGATTGGATGCCAAAATTAATTTTTAAAATGGGGCAAAAGCAAAATGATGCAAATTGGTTCTGTATTTTCTCCTGTGCTCTGAAGCCTTTTGTTCCCAAGAGAAAGATTTCAGGAAGAATGAAACCAGGAAATACTTGTTTATGTGAGTTCTTATATACAGGTAACCTTTGACGTGCAACCACAATTGAGCCCAAAATCTCTTTTGCTAAGCAAAACATTTGTTAAGTGAATTTTGTTCCATTTTACGCCCGTTCTTGCCACAGTTGTTAAGTGAATCACTACAGTTGTTAAGTTAGTAACACGGTCATTAAGTGAATCAGGCTTCCGTACTTCGCTTGTAAAGAAGGTTGCAAAAAGGGATCGCATAGCCCTGGGACACTGCAACCGTCATAAGTACGAGTCAGTGACCAACAGTCTGAATTTGGATCACGTGATCATGGGGACGGTACAGTGGTCGTAAGTGTGAAAAAACGCTCCAAAGTCACTTTTTTCAGTGCCGTTTGTAACTTTGAACAGTCACTAAATGAACTGTTGTAGAAACACTAATTGAACTGTTGTAGAAACTCGATTTCACTGAGGGCCGCATCAGGGTTGTGTTTGACCTCCGGGGACCAGGGTGGGGGTGGGCAGCATGATGTCACTTGTGTCAGGGGGGCGCCTGTGGCAGCCTGAGCAGTCTGCCAGCAAAAACGGGCTCCTGAGCTCCGTTTTCGGCTGGGACGGCCTCCTGCAACCCTCTGGCAGCGAAAATGGAGCTCGAGGGAGCCACGCAGGCCCTCGCAAATGCCATTTTCGGCTGGGACGGCCTCCTGCAACCCTCTATAAGCAAAAACAGCTCGAGGGGGCCACACAGGCCCTCGCAAACGCCATTTTCGGCTGGGACGGCCTCCTGCAACCCTCTGTAAGCGGAAACAGCTCGAGGGGGCCACACAAGCCCTCGCAAACGCCATTTTCAGCTGGGATGGCCTCCTGCAAC
>AZIM01001589.1:8352-27549 GCA_000516915.1 Ophiophagus hannah
CAATCACACTTGGCCAATAAAGGATTCTAATTCTAATGGTTCACCCACTGTCACTGTAACCAAGTCCTTCCACCTCCCCAAGCATTAGGACCTTTTCTATAAAGTGAGGTTTTCACATAATCTGAGGTAGGATCATTTGCACTTGACGTTTGTGCCTTGAGTGAAAACTCTGGCTTGATGTATTCAATTGCCTACTTGTCTGTTACCCCACCATGGTATACTCAGGAGTCTTCTCCAATACCAACCTGCAAAAGCTTCAATACAATTTTTATCTTTCTTCTTCAAAGTCCAACTTCTACTTCCATGGAGTCTTAGGGAAAACCATTGCTTGCATTATTCTGATCTTCATAGATATACACACATCATATCTAACTATCTTTTCCAAGGATTTCCTGGCTGCTTGAGTGCTAGTCTGTGGTGTGATTCTCAAAAACCAATTTATTTAGGGTTGATGATTCTAGGCAGAAGCTATTCACCCTTCAATATCTTCACTGTCAATTCTAAAGCTGGTTGCTATTTCTGTGATCATCAGTTTGGTCTTCTTCATGTTTAATCTTAATCCCATTTTTCTTCTTCTCTGTGCTCCTCAAACTCTCATTACTAGAGCTTTGCACTTTGAGCTATCAGACAGCATCATCAACTTGCCACAGGTTATCAAATTCCCCCTGCCCAATTTTAAAGCTATGCTCATCTTCCTATCAATTTAGCTCAGGAATCTAAAGCTCCAAACTCCTGGACTTGAGAATACATGAGAACTGTATTAAAATTTGAAAGCAGTTTATTATCTAGCAGTCTGTGAGAGAATTGATGGGGAAATAATATGGAAGAACTGTTCAGCATAGCACTATCCTTAGAAAAGAAGCTGACATATTTTAGGTTCATAGCATCTTACACTGGAAGTTATTCAAGGGTGTGCATTAAGAAGTATATTATGTCTAGCTCCCTTTTCACAGCAGGCCCAAATGGCATAGTTACATGGCATCCAACAGACTTTACAAATACACTCTCCAAGGATTGTTATAAATAGTTTCACTATTTGAATGACTTTGGGGGTTTGCACAAGACTGCAATTCAATTGAAAGGAGAGCCTGAGGGTGAAGTAAAATGAATCATAACCTCGCCACTGTCACCAACCCCAGCATCACTGATATGCCCTTCTCAAATAAATCTGTCTTCCTTTCAAACTTATAAACAAATTCCTGAAAACCAGACTATAGGGAAAGGAGAACTTCATTCTGCCTGCTACAGCTCTGACAAAAACACTTATAAAGCTGTTTTGTACCAAAAGAGGATAGGGAAGATAGTCACATATATTACCTAGCAATAGCAAAAGAAGAAAATGCATAACAGAACTTTGCACATTAATTACATCCATGCTTAACTGAGTCTCTAGCATAGCTGAACATTGCAAATTTGTCAACTTTTTCTGCATTTAACATGGCTGTCAGGGAAAATGGGCCAAATACCTTCTCCATTTCAATTTTTCTCTTGGTCAGTTGGAACATTCCTTTCCCCACTCCATCCCCAAAGAATAAACCTTAATTCTATTTGAGAAGAATATTATTAACTCAGATATACTCATAATACCTTGAACATTTCAGTATTGTTTTTATCTCACCATATATTACTGTAGGTTAGCCACAGAAAGCAAACTCTTCAGCCAAGCAATGTTGAATTTCCGTGTTACAGAATGCAATAGTTTTCAAATGCTAGTCTGTGTTAATCTGTGCATGGAATGAGAACCACTAGTTTCAGGAAATGAAATTTAGAGTTTTGGCTGAAAAAATCCACCAGCATTTACAAATGAAACAGTAAACTGTTCCTACTGAAAAAGAAAAGCTTGGTCTGAGCATCTGACATGTGGTTTTTGATATTACCCTTGAAAATGTGAGTAAATGCTATTGTATACCTTGCAAGATTGCGCTTGTTCTCAAATTTTTATTTTTGGAAAGCAAGTAATTAATGATATTAAACCAAATTATATGCAATCTCTGAGAATAGGATGAGTTTACTTTTAGTGGAGCTATCATACAAACAAACCTAATGGATTTTATTATATTTTATGCAGAGATAAGAACCACAGAAGCATCCCAAGAAGTCATGTTACAAAAAAAGGTGGTGGCAGCACAGAAACGAGGGGAGACCAGGGCCCTATGGCTAGGTTTGGGAATGATGGCCTGCTCATCAATGATGTATCTTTTTATTGGTATCGTCCTGGTGCCTTTACATAGAAGAAGGTAAAAGAAACATTATTTTTTAAGCCATACAAAAAAAATGTGGATTTCCAAGCAGCAAGTGAGTCTGTTTGGAAGCTTAAAACTCCCAACTTTAGCATAAGACATTTGCTTAGTAGAAAGACTGGAAAATGTCTTTCTTCTGTGTTGTGGGATGTGTATGCCTTATTTCCATGATTTATTTCCTCTCAGAGTTTTGCAGACGTGGGGAAACTAAACTAATCTCTTTTTATGCATCATTTGTCCCTTTAAAATGCTGGGGAAAAGAATGATACCAGCAGAGAGTATGTTCCTCTCCATTGAATGGTTAGCTGGATTATACAAATGAATCTGATGTCACGTAGCTCTGAACATGTGATGCCTCTCAAAATGGAAATTCTATTGTACTCAGAAAGCATTTAATAAATAATGTTCATTAATATATTAAAGCTGAAACATAAATTGTTAAACTGGAAGCTGTGGAATGGAAGAAATTTTAGTTAAATGGAAGAAGTTTTTGCTTCTAGAACACAGGAATTATAATCTTTCTTTCATAGTTAAGAACTTAATACCGTACTTGTATGGCAATAGTATAACTGGGCCAGGATTTCTCCTTCATCCTTTTTTCTCCAAGGCCGACTTGTAACAATAGGTTGAGGAAAGTCCAAGCATGACAACATTAAAGCTGACTCATTAAATCCCTGTGTGAGATTTATATACACAATATAAACTGTATGTATAGATGAGTATATGTGTCTCTATAAATGCATACACCTCCACACATGGAGGGTAAGGAAAAAAACTAAATTAATACTAATTAAATTAATAACTACTAATCAAACTGACTGCATGTAAAATAAAATACTCCATTTAACAAAACTGATTCATCCCTATCTGCACATATCAGACAAAGAAATCCACCTCCACATGTATTTTCCTCCATGTCAGGCAAAAAAAGAGCAAAAATGGAGAAAATAAGAGAAAGATGGAATGACAAAAAGATATCTGAACTAGGGGGGAGAAAAGGAAAAAATCCATGTGTGTGTGAGAGAGAGAGAGGGAGAGGGAGAGGGAGAGGGAGAGGGAGAGGGAAGGAGGGAGGGAGGGAGGGAGAGAGAGAGAGCACATTCCTGGCAGCAGGAATTTGATCTGACAATGGTGATTTATTTGCAGGAAATAGATGAGAAGGATAGGCAAAACCTAGCACCTTGCTAGCTGTGTCCTAGCAGAAGCACAATTCTACAGCACGGGCTCCCATTGTATGTGCTGAGAACAAAGGCAAAAAGAGGTGACTTCAGGTTATCAATCTCTTAGACAAAGAATAAGCAAGGTGATACATAAAAAGAAGATACAGAAGAAATCCTTAACTTTCTATTCATTCCTTACTACCTTCTTAAGGTCAGTAGATCATGAGATCCCGAGGTGTTAATAGCATTGGATTTGGATCTCCAATAGAGGAAAAGCAGTATAAATTAACTAGGAAGATGCATTTACATGGAATGGGAGGAGGCATTGTAAAAGAATATCAAAATCAAGATGAATGGCCTTAAGCATCAAACTAATATTCAAAACCATCCAATATTTTTCGGAAATATGAAAATGCTGTTTGTAAGCCAGCAAACCCAAGTTTAATGCTTCCCACATTGGTACACAATGGTACCCATTGGTCTTTATCCATCTCAAATATCAGTACAACAAACAAGATAATGGGATTACATAGCAATGTATGTAACTATGCCTCACCAGAATGTCAGTAATAACATCAGTTGAGACACTAATCCAAGACATATGAAGGACATTAAATACATGAGGTCTCTCTCTCTCTCTGTCTCTCTGTCTCTCTCTCTCTCTCACACACACACACACACACACACATACGTTATTTCTTCAATATTCCCATAATTTTTTCAATTGCAAAACTGCCTTAGCTTCTACAATTCCTCATGAATACTACAAGACCTACTTTTATACAACTTACTCATATACTACAACAATCATCTCTTTTTTTAAAAAAAAGTTGTATTCAAATATCCCTTCTCAAAAACATTTGAACTCTTGGTCATTCATAATGTCCACCATAGGCATCAGGCAGCCACAGAAAAGGTATAAAAATCTACACCCTGGTGGGTACAGTTTTGGAACTGAAGCCTTGACTGTTTTCCACATGCATGCCAATATCACTGCAGAGGAGGCAGGGCTTTGATCATGAAACCACACCTGTTATCTTACATATTTGAACACACCTCTGTGGTTACCACTAAGTTCCACTATTCCTTCACCTTTTGCAGATGATGAAAACATTTAATTCTGAAAAATCTACATCATATACGATGTTAACTCCTTTCTAAAAGAAAAAGTCATTCCTCTGTACGTGTTTGACCTCCACATTAATCTGGACTCTGAGTTCAGTGGTGCATCTGGAGCATTAAGATGCACCCCAGCCTTTGGGAGGGGGAAGCTGCTAAGAACATCTGCAATTCTATAAAGGTCACCCACATGCCACCATGACAGACTTATTTCTTTCATTTCTCTAGCAGCTAATATTCTCTTTCTTGTGTAACCATTTTGGTCACCACATTACAAAAAAGATGCTGAGACTTTGAACAATGTGCAAAGAGCAACTATGATTAAAGACCTGGAGACTAAAACATATAAAAAACAGTTGCATGATTTGGGTTTGGCTAGTCTAGAGAAAAGAAGGACTGGTGGTGACATGATAGCAGTATATTAATATTTGAGAGGCTGCCACAAAGAGGGGAAAGTTTCCTAACAGTGAGGACAATTAACCAGTGGAACAGCTTGCTGTCAGAAGTTGTGAGTGCTTCATCACTGGAGGTTTTTAAGAGACTGAACAACCACTTGTCTGAAATGATATAGGGTTTCCTGCTTGAGCAGAGTTGGACTAGACATTTCCAAGGTGGTTTCCAGCTCTGTTCTAATGGATGGATGGATGGATGGATGGATTGATGGATGGATGGATTGTGCTTTTTTCAGCTTTTACTTATAGTCACTCTAATTCACAAAACCAAAGAGGTATTCAATGCCTTGCAACTGCATGATATCTGCTTCCTATGTTAAGAGTCAGAGATCCCTAAACTGCTGTGGATTCTATCCTGAGGCACCGTGGGAATCCCAGGTAGGATTTTTTTTTCTGTACAGACCATTCCTATGTCCACTTGAGCCATCAAATCTATTAGGAACTAACATTCTTTTCTCCATTATTCCAAACTGATCTGAATGTGAAAAGGAATCTTGAACTAATTCTAATCACTTAATCATCAACCTCTCTAACATGTATGTTTTGAAATATCTTTCTATTTAATTTTTACTAATCTTAATTAAATAAGCATGAGAGCCAGGTTGGTGTAGTGGTTGAGCCATCAGGCTAGAAACCAGGAGACTGTGAGTTCTAGTCCCACTTTAAGCAGGAAATCCAGCTGAGTGATTTTGAGCCAGTCACTGGCTCAGCCCAACCCATCTCACAGGGTTGTTGTGCAGAAAATAGGAGGAAGCAGTATTAAGTATGTTTGCCACCTTTATAAAAATAATAAATGTAGGATTTAAAAAAATACGATTGTGTCACCCTAAAGAAGCATATTAATTATTGCGTAAATTCCATGTATTAAGAAGATCACAAAAATACATGTGTGAATTTCTCCAACAGACTAAACCAAGTGCATTTCTGAAAACACAGACATTATCTAAAAAGTTGATATTTTATTGGCCTACTAGATGATGGAGAAAGCATCCTCAAAATCATCAAATATAATGTACAATGTATATATATATATTTATATTTGCCATAGCGTTTGCTAAAAGTCTACATAAGAACTGTGGTAGCGCAGTGGTTAGAATGCAATATTGCAAGCAAACTCTGCCCACTGCCAGCAGTTCAATTCTGACTGGCTCAAAGTTGACTAAGCCTTCCATCCTTCTGAAGTTGGTGAACTGAAGACCTAGATTGTTGGGGGCAATATGCTGACCCTGTACACCACTCAGAGATGGCACTAAAGCACTGTGAAGCAGTATACTGTATAAGTGCTATTGTGATCGCTATTTGCCTTTACTCACATGGACAATATAATTTTAATATTGTTTTATCTCACCCTATTTTTCACACAACACATTGTGTTTACAATATCAAAAACAGATATTTTTGTATTACCAGGCTTAAGTTATGCATAAATTCTTAATAAATTTGTCTCTGCAGTGTCTGGGCTGATGAAAGTGAATGCAATGTAGTGAGAGCTAACATCAAGGAAAAAGTCCATTGTTCATTCATTGAAGGCTCTGAGGATAAAGATATTTTTCACTATCCTTGTCTGGAAGTCTATGTGAATTTAACCCATTTAGGGCAAGTAGTCATGCTCTACCACACAGAGATCACTGTGGACAGAAATCCCAAGGTTTGTATGCTATATATTAAGGCTTTAAGTTCTACTGCTACTCAGCAAATTCTAACCAGGATACATGCAAGAAGAGATATAATAAATGGTGACACAATGGCTATTCTTGCCAAATTATCCTTTCTTGTCCTAAAATATCATTGAAGAAAAGGTAACTCCCTATGGCAGAGTTATGTCTGTCCTGATAGATAATGCAAATAAAGGTTTCTGAATAGTAATGAATTTTGTTCAACCACAATCTGAATTCCTAGCCTGCCAGCAATATGCAATTTTGATAGTATTTATACAATTGTTACACACAGAAAAGTCAGACATCACTTGGGCTCAAAGGTATTTAAGTAATAATTTGATGGAAGGCAGCATTGTTTTGCCTTAGTGAAGTTCCCCACATGAATAAATTTATACTGGCTTTGCCTCAACTCCTAGATATGCTTCATACAGCAGCTTTGAAGGAATGTTATACTTAAACCAATAATGTTACTCTCTCCATATATTGTATTTCTGAGTGGCTCATCTCCCTCAAAGAGGGACTCTGGGCAGTGTACAATAAATAAAAGTCATTATTATTCAGTATCATTACTGCAAGGTTACATGTGCAGGAATTATTCCTGTCCTCTCAAATCCACATTTTATGCTGGAATTCTGAGTGCTACAGATCATCAGAGGCCATAATAGAGTAAAACTAAACATGCTTATCCTTGTACTATGTAACAGCAATTCAGAATCATAGCAAATGCTATAAGCTGTGTTATTTGCTGTAATATATAAATGCTGTTTCCTCTGCCTTTCTCCTTCTTTAAAATTAATTGTGTTTTACATTCCTTCATGTTCAGGCTTATTTCTTATGGAACCCATCACTTTGCCATAATTCATAGGATTTATTCCCTAAGGCTACAGATCAAACATCTGTAGAAAATTATAAAGAAACAAATTACACACAAAACTTAATTGCAAGGTTAGCCATAGAGTTCCCTTCACTGTTTACAATTGAGATGAAATTCAAATATTTAATTCCAAAACATTGAGTATAATTTTCAAATTTCTTCCCAAAATGTATAAAGTTCTAGTACTTTTTAAAAAGTCCTATAATATTTTCCCCTTCTTCAGTAAAATTTCATGGATCCATTTTCCTCTAATCTAAAATCCTGCTTATTAGCAAACATGTTAGTTCATTCCCAATGTTCTATTTGTAAGCTGTCCAGAGTTATGCAAATGAAATGGATGTTGTACAGATTTGATAACAAAATAAACAACTTCTCTTATATCTATGCTCACATAAATAATATTCCATGGGAAGGAAGGAAGGAAGGAAGGAAGGAAGGAAGGAAGGAAGGAAGGAAAACTATGATCCCAGTTTTTTTCCTAGCAATATTTTCCTTTCAATTCTATACTATACCTGTAGAACAAATAGTTTCTTTAGTTCCAATCACAGCAGAGAAAAAGACTTTTGATTCCTTAATTGTTTGTAAGAATAGGCTGAGTTATGATCTCCCTCTGACCCTGAAAAACCCTGGTTAACTAATAAACAAAGGATAGCTTTGAAAAGCTCATGGATTCCCCTACAAAAGCCACAATAGGATACATATATTCATAATTTGTTCACAACAGCTACAGTACAGAAAAACAATATTAAGGCAGCCCTGATTAAAAGCATCCCCCAAATTACTGTTTTACCTTCAGTCAATAATTGTGAAAAGTAGTATCCTGAGTTTTCTTTCTTTTTTCTGCAGTGCTCTTATATCCCCCCTGATATGGAGAATTATAAACAAGTTCAGCAGCAAGTAGAAAAGATAAGAGACAATTTCAGAAAGCACCAGAGGTTTCTTTGCCATTATGACCCATCAAGAAAAGAAGAGAGTGTCCTTTTCAAGAGATTGTATCCCCCAGAAGGCCTTCTCATTGCTTTTGCCTGGCCAAGTATGCTGTTGATTGGTGGAATCTTGATAGTCATCTTGGTCAAACTAAGCCAGTATCTTGCCTTAGTCTCTGCTAAACAACGCAGAACACTCATATAGCTTTTCCTAACTAAAATCTGCACTTTGTCTTCACTTTTGTACAGGTAGTCCTTGACTTACAACAGTTCATTTAGTGACTGCTCAAAGTCACAATGGCACTGAAAAGGGAGCCTTATGACCGTTTTTCACATGTATGACCGTTGTGGTATCCCCATGGTCATGTGATCAAAATTTGGAAGCTTGGCAGCTGACTCGTATTTCTGACAGTTGCAGTGTCCAGGAGTCATGTGATCACCTTCTGCAATCTTCTTACAAGCCAAATCAGTGGAGAAGCCAGATTCACTTAACCACTGTGTTACTAACTTAACAACTGCAACTACAATAATTCACCTAGCAACTGTGGCAAAGGTTGTAAAATGGGGCAAAATTTACTTAACAAATTTTTCACTTAGCAACACAAACGTTGGGCTCAGTTATGGTCATAAATCAAGGATTACCTGTATTACAGGCAAATCAGAAGTAAGTTCTCAAGTTTACCCTAAGGATAAACAACACTACAGTAAAGACAAGGAGAGTATAGATAAGAGATAGGAGACATCAAATTAGACAGATGTTCATATGAATTCACCACATTTTTTACAAATTCAGTTATGTTATTTAAATTTGAGAAAATATCTTTTGTTAGTATTTCTAGTCATGGTGAGGAATTTGGGTGAGGTAGCTGATTTAATTTTTATTTACATGATCATTGAACCATGTAAGCATTGACTCAATGGAAGGGGCCTTCTTGCCTCTGTAAAATAGCTAATGAATTTCTAAGGTTATCCTGAACAAACTGAAGCAAGCTACCCCCAAAAAACAGAAGGGCTCTAGGCAACATAACAGAAAACTGTGTTTTGGAAAGTGGAGCAGAAAAATGCACCATGAGTGACTTTGATATTAAGTATGGAATTAACAGGATTGGTTGCTGTCTGCTTCTGTCTTTCAGAAATGAGGGTTGTGGTGACATGACAACCAGGCAACATATTATTATTTTAAAATCAGTTTATTCTAACCATATTCCAAATTCATTTTTTAATAAAATGAACATCTAAGTATCTGATTAACAGTGAGTTAATTAGTAAGTGAAAGTGAACTTCCATTTTCTTTCCTAACCTTCTTCCTTAGAGGTCATGTCAAAATTCAGGTGATAATAAAAAGATTTTGTATCTGAAGCTTACAAAATTAGACAGTTACTGAGGCATGTTAATGCAGCATGCACTTTTATCCCTGCAAGATCACTTTATTAAAGGGAATAGCAGATTCTCTTAAACTGATAACAAAACTATCTATCCAGTAATTGTGGGATTGTAACAAATCTGCAGGGAGTAAAAATGCACTTATTTTAATTAGATTATTCAAGGTGCAGTTTAGGTGATTCTCTTCACCAGCCTTGAAGCAAGCACCATAAAAAACTCAATGTACTAGTAAATTACTATGATGCACTACTGTAGTCATTATCATTAGCTGTGCATTAAGCTAACATTTATAGCTTTAGTGCTCAGTGAACTGCACAGCTGCCTGCCTACGTGTTGCCTCAAGCCATAGTTAACACATTCACAGAAGCTTCCTAAAAGCAGATTCTAACTATCAGGCCAATAGCAGCTTGAGCTAAAGAAACTGTGTCTGTGCAATATTTTCTAATGAGCAACTCTTCACTGCTTACTACAAAGCAATTATTTTGCCGTAATGAATTGGCACTTGCAACAGAAAGCGTGGGTTGGTTAAAGGGATATTACCTGCTTTGAACACCAATTTGTTCAGCATTCTTTCCTCTCTCATAAGATTTATCATTGCCCAGCAAATCACTGATTTAGACATAAAATTAAGACAAGACTGAATTCTCCCAGCACACATATTTCCACCCAATTTTTAATAATGGACCACCTCTTCATGAACACAATCCTGTGTTGCTTTTGAATCACTGTGCCAACAATAGTTAAAAATATGTCCACTCAGCCTTATTTGATCTGCTTTTTTTGATGTATAATTTTAGTATGTTGGTTATAATAGTAATGTAATACAAACAAAAATTAGAAAGAGAAAGAAATAATAAAAGGTGCAAGGAAGAAGAAATTAATATTTCTATAATAAAGAAAAAAATATAAAGAAATGACTTCCAACCTTCATCACAAGAATAAACAAATTTAGTGTCCCTCTTAGTTTACAAACAATTAACTCTTCAACCTATATCCTATTCCTTATCTATAGACAAATCCATAAAGCATTATCTTTTAAGTCCATAAAGAGTTTCCAGAGATAACAATATATTTTAATCTTGATCAAATAAAACAACTTTATATTCCTTCCTTTTATTTCTAAAAGTCTTCATCTTTAGCCAATTCAAATATTTTATCTATTTATTTGTATCCTACCTTTATTATTGTTGAAAGATTTGATATTTCTTCATTTTTTGTCCCATCATACAGAATTCTTCTAAGTTTCAATATGCCTCTTTTGTAAATCCAATAAGAAGTAAATTGTCCCAGTCACTCTCTTGGTTTATAATTTGTATTTCTCTCTAGTCAGATAAAATTTGTTCTACAACTATCATTTCTTTAATAGCATCTAATATCCAGTTTTTAAATCATGAAATTACATATATCTGTCTTCCAAAAACTAAAACACATCTATTTCTCATGAAAAGCTGTTTGTTCTTCATAAATAATTCCAAAATTTTGTTGAAAAATATTCAGCACTCAAAATTTATACTTTGGTATATTTATAACTTTCTAAGATCAAAATCTTATTCAGTTTTTTGCTCTTTATCTCAGATTGCATATGTTTCTAAGCTTGCAACTATTTTTTTCTTTTGTTCAGAGTTGAAGTGAAATTCTCCCAAAGAAGACTTTTCAAACTTGTCATTCTAAATGTCTTTAACAGATTTGAAAACTGTTGCAATTTCCAAAGATGATTAGAAGCGAGGTTGCAAACTTTGTGACCATTAAAAGGCCCCAGTATGATTTCAAACAAGATGGGTAATCCCTTCATGCCCCAGCCATCAAATCCATAGAAAAGCACTGTCTTGTAGTCTTCTCACAACCATAACAACAGGTGCAATCCATAGCACCTGTGGGCAATCTACTGTCCATTCCTATCCAGAGAAGTTTCCAGGAACTGGTCTACTCATCAGTTCCTTGGTCTTTGCTGCTGTTGTTGGCACTTCAATTCATTATTCCACCCCCAGAAGTCCAGCTTCACTGTTTTTAAGAAGACAGGTCATGAATTACCATATCCTGATTTATTTACCTTATTGTAAAGAATTTGGCATAGACCACTGTCCCACAAATATAATGCAAAAAATATTTGTCAGCAAATTGTTTTATAGATCACATTGGATCAACTTTACTCGTGTCTTCACCTGGCTCAACATCTCATTTCATACTTACTGATTTTAAATTTATAAAGACATTAATGGTCACTGTAGCCATGATGTGTCCTTCCGTATGAAACTGTCCTGTAATTTGTAATTGTGATACATCTCATCACTTAACACAACTTAACAAGACCTTTTTAGTAGTTGCTAGATTATCTGCATTCAACAGATTGTCTCCCTCATTTATGATAGATTGGATTTAATGTTTCCCTTTTTAAATTACATGCATCTTACTCCTTAATTTGAGAATAATTCTCAATTGTTTGGCATGTTAATCTCTTCACTTGTGTTTTAAGCTAACATTATTTTTATAATGTATTTTGATATGCTTTAACACAGACCTCACTTAAATAATAACCACAAATATATTAAAATACCTGCTATTACATAAGCTGTTTGTACTTTGAATAACCAAGGGATGTATTGTTACTTATTGAGTTTTCACAAAAGGATGGTGCATACCTCCTGATTTTCACAATTTCTGAAACAGTGTTTCAATTATGCTTATTTCTTCTACCATTCCTCGTAGAATAATGGTTTGTTTCTTTGCAATGACAAACAATGAATTTCATCAGAAAAATCCTCAAGCAGCACTGTAGACTAAATCTTACCATATCTTCTATCTTTGATACATTATCTGGATATTTCTATTATTAACTGTTATTTTATTTGACTGATACTTTTGTTTTAATTTGCTACTTTTATTTAATTATCAATTATACATAGTAAACCTAACTTTAGAGACAGTTAATATTCTATTAGTTATATGATTACAAATTTTCTTCCAAAACTTTGAAAGATTATCCCATTCCCACTAAAACTGAAACAATGTTCTCTACAATTCACAGTGATGACAATATAATTCTTCAGAAACAGATGCCACCATTCAGGATACTTAATCCATATCTCCAAGTTGCCTTCAATTGTTTTATCACAACATCAGTTAATTCGGCTCATTTATTGCAATCTTGTTCAAGGGTCTCCAACCGCCAGGCTGCGGTCCAGTACCGGCCGTGGCCTGTTTGGAACTGGGCTATGGGAATGGCAGGCAAATGTACATCCAGCTCCATTTGTATGAGCAGCGGGCTCCTCGCACAAATGGAGCTGCATGTGCCACTCACGCACTGCTTGTAGGAACTATCCCCACCCCACTAGTCTGAAAAGCCAGAAAGGTTGGGGACCAGTGATCTTGCTGGTCCCATTGGCAATGAAAATGAGAGCCTTGTGGCTATTCTGAACTGCAGAATCAAAGGGGGAATTCTTCATGCTTTGTATGAGTTTCAAACTTTTTTCTCTCATGTACCTTATCTTTTAATGAGGTTCTTATTCAGGTCTTCTCCAGGAGGTTAATGGACCTCTACAAGTTGGAAGTTGGAGAGGTTTTATGGAATTCTCTACTCAGAGAGACTCAGCTGATACTCACACTAGTATCATTTCAGACCATGTAAACACCTTTCTATTTGCTCAAGCTTTTTAACTGGTTTTAAATTGTAGTCTAATTGCATTTTAATTCGTATTCTTTTCATTTTGGGATGATGCCTTGCAGCCACTAGCTTAAATGTTAGTTCTCACAACCTTTCTTTTGTGATATGATAGTGATCTGGCTATGATACCTGTCACCCCATTGATCACCAGGATTGATTCAGCTGAACTTCTTTTTTAATGTTGTAAAGCTTGACGTCAAAATAAAAATGAATATAATTTCTTCTCAATAACTGTTGAAGAATGTAAGATTTTACCCACACAGCATTTTCTAAATCCCTCAAGTATTCAATACTTTCAACCCATAAGAAAACTAGTTCTTTTTCATCTAAGTTTCAGCCAAGTATTTAATCCAATATTGGATTCTCTGTTCAAAAGTGTTGCCCTTTTCAAAAGCAATCTACATTTATACATTGTCCTGAAATTGTTTCATCATTAATCTTATCCACAGTCTTTCAACTCCCCAAATTTGCCCTTTTAAAAAGTATATCATTTAATCCTGCAATGCTAAAATACATATCAAGCCATTAATGATTACTACTGAATTATATCTTTGAAGAGAGGTAAGATAATTTAAATTAATTAAACCTAAGTAAATAAATTATTCTAAATATCTGAACAAGCTCTGATTTATTAATTGATAAGAAAAAGTATAAGTATATTTCTAGTTTGAATAACATAGCTCTATAATTTATTCCATCACCTTTTGCAATCTTAAATTAAGAGGTATAATTCCAATACTTAGTCTTTAGAGATGTTCAAAATATTTTTCTAATTGTTTTTCTAATTGTTCCCTGTGTGGCCTTGCATGTTGATATGCAGTTTTCTTTAATATAGTTGTATTTATTTGTATTTTCAAAGTGTTCATTATGTCATATTAAGCATTTTCTTTGTTCAGCTGTTATGGCATTTCATAAGACATCTTAAATTGCTTTGAAGAAGCAAGTTAGCAACTTCTCAGTAGGTTTCCTGCAATTCAATAAAGCCTAATCAATTATTCTCTTAAAATCCATGATGCCACAGTTTTATATTTTGCCTTTCCATGTTTAAGAGTAAGTAAAGTATGGTCTGCTGAATATGCACACAATCCTTGATATATGTTAAGAAATGAAGATTAAATTAAATTTCTTTGTATGCAAAACCATGAGGAGGAACTTCTGCAGAGACTTATACCATCAACAACATACATCCTAGCAGGAAAATACCTGCAAATGCTTATTATTTATTCTAGTTTTTTAAAAAGGTAGAAGCACAATCTCATTTCTAGTCTATGTGACTTTTCCAGTAATTCTTACTCCTAGTCAGGAAATATGCATTGGATGAGCCTACATTAAAACAAATGTTTCCCATTGCTGAATAAACTTTTCTCAAAAGGGCTTGGGAGGGTGGGGGGATGGCTNCTCGGGGGATGGGGGGAATTGGGACTATTTATTTGCGAGAGGATTCGTCATATTCCAACTTTGCATCTTGCCTGTTATTTTCATTATTTATCACATAAAAACAATAGGAGTGATGAAAGTATATCATATGGCTAAAAAGGGTATGAGTCAGCACCCAATTACAAGTGAATTGCTTCTGAAAGAATGTGCACCTATTTGCAAGCATATATGGATTTTTGACAGAGGTGAAGAATGAAAAACAACAGTTTTAAACAGTTCTAAAATTTTACTAATTCAAAGTAACAAGATCCTCTAGATTAGACAAAGGTCAACATTAAGAATTGGGAACATTCCAGACTGGCTGATAACCTTAGAATAGGCTAAATAGTTGCTACATAATCCATACTAGTGATAGGTCATAACAGCAATGGCACAAAGAGAATCTGGAGACTCCTCTCCTGGTATGGGATTAAATGTGCCATGTTCTCACCACCTGATCCTCAGAGGAAGTTTTGGTTAGCTTTCCTTTAAAAAATATGTAAGAAGTGATTGTATTAATACAATGTCTACTTTAGATCTAAAATATATCTCTCACTACAATTGTGTACAACTACTTTATTCTCCATTACCCCTGAATCCATATGGCTCCAAGATTGATATTGTCATCATCTCTGAAAATGTGGCTGTTGCCCTACACTTTGGGCTATAATGGTTGTTCAGCCTGCTGGTTTTTGTTATACTATGTGCCTATTTTTAACCTATTTTATTCTTCCTTACTTTTTAAAAAGCTACTCTATACAGACTCCTTTGAAAGCAGATGGCTTATAAATCCAATCAAATAAATTATTTTATTTATATGTAAATACACCCATATGTACAATATGCATTCAAATAATACTCTAAGTGACAATAGGTATTTTTGTTTTTGTTTAGTATATTTATGAATTTTCATAGAGCATCATTATATATGAAATCAGGCAACTGAGTTAGTTAACAAACTATGGTGATGTACACATAGATATATGCACTCAGATTTTCAGTAAATTGAACTTAAACATTTTCTTGATTAACTCACTAAAAATTGTACAAGTTTTTTTTCCCCAGGCAAAAATAAACAAACAATAAATAACAAATAAACAATGGGATAGGGTGATAAATCCCCAAGACTTAAGTACAATCAAGCTGATGAGAGATATTATTAATAGACTCAGAAACAGTACATAGGCTTTTAAAAGGCATAAAATGCAGCTTATAAATTAACTAGACTGTAAATGTTATTTACACAATGTTATTCAAACATCAATGATTGAAAAAAGGGATTATGAATACTAGCTTCTAGTTACCTATCAACACAAAGAGATGTTTAAGATTTGAGCTCAGCTTTCTTCAAAGAAAGTAAGGTCATGTTCATTAAATCAGCAGATAATAAAGGCAAGGGCTCAATTCACAGTAAAACAAGGGGGCACAGCAATTCTCAAACTCAGGACTACCCTGAGCCTTGGAGGAAGATACAGAATAGTTATACTTCAATAAATGATTAAAAAAAAACAGAAGAAAAGCTAAATTTGTTT
This sequence comes from Ophiophagus hannah, assembly GCA_000516915.1. Classification (NCBI taxonomy): domain Eukaryota; kingdom Metazoa; phylum Chordata; class Lepidosauria; order Squamata; family Elapidae; genus Ophiophagus; species Ophiophagus hannah. The sequence goes on from AZIM01001589.1 coordinate 24,774, forward strand.
TTATTTTCACATCAGTACAAAAAATACTAAATAGAAAAACAAATGGGATTACTTTACATGCATTTATTCATCCTCACTTCTAGTCACATTTAAAATTACAATTGCATGGGAATTTCTGGAGGACCTAGAGGTCCATCTAAGATTCTCAGGAGAAGACAATAAAACAAATCCCAGTGTCAGCTTTGAAAGCCATATTAGTATCAGAAGCTTCCACACTGCCACATTCCTGTGTCTGGGAAATTGGGGATTTCTTAGAGGTTATGTAGTTAGACCTAATAGCATTCTTCTTTACAGTCAAGGTCATGTCACCCTACACCTGGACAAGGAGTGGTTAGAGGATGTCTCAAGTTGGGACAGATGGTGTTTGGGCCATGTGATGGACTGAGGGGTGCAGGGGAATGGGTCTTTGATTTTCAGTTACGGAGGGTAAACCTGGAAGTCTCAGATTCGGGTTTTCCCAGATGTGCCAGAATTACAACACTAATAAATTGGAACTTTGAGAAAATGCCTGTCTCGGAGTTCTGGTGTTGGAGTTTGTTTTTCCAGACCGCTAATACCCAAATCTTTTCTTTAAGTTTTTAACATCTTAGGTTAAAAAAAAGAATGTGGTCAGCTTGAACTATAAAATCTGGTATATTGTTTTATTGTTGTTACTGTTTGATTATATTTGAGTTATTAGATTGTTAGGATTTTACTGCTATTGCTTGATTATGTAAAACTTGACTGAAGGCCATGGACTATGTTTGTGACCCATCAGCTATAAAGAATGGAATTATTAAGATTTGGAATAATTTTAAACTTATCATTTGCTAACTTCTCTGGGAGACACAGTTTAGCACAACCGATCTAAGTACTATTTACAAATGGAAATGGAGGAATATTCCAAGGTGTGTTCTTCACCATAAATAAGTAGAAAGATTATATCATTAGAATAAATTTATTTCTAGTGTAGCTTCTGCCCTAGTTCTTTCTCAGAGGGCCAATTGTTACAAGGCAGTCCAAGGACCTAGTGCTCTTTTTGTCCCAGGAGAAAATGAAATGTGCATCTTTTAAACCTAAACTTGAATTCCAGTCATGCCCTGAAAAGCTGCCAAAGTAATACAGACCACTAGCACATTACAGTATCTCCTCTGTGAATTTATTCTCTTCCTCGCTTGCAGTTCCATTTTAACTTCATCTTCAAACTGCCAACAGATTCAGCTTGAATTCCCATCTGAGCCACTTCTCTGCTTAAAATGCTTAATTATCATACTAGTAAAAGACTCCAATGTACTGGTAAGCGAAAGCGCAGAAAATTTCAAAAGCATCTTAAGACATTTCTTGGCAGAAAAAAGAACAAAACTGAAATTGGAGGACAAATTTTGGAAAAGTGTTTATTCTTGGCAAGTGGCCAGACAGGTATTTTTTTTTAATATAGTTTATTCATGTGTTACAAGTTCTATTTTTAATAACATTTCCCCTTTGTTCTGCCTACATGGATTATCCAATATTTTCACAAAATCCACAAGAAAACTTCAACCTAAATAAGGTATTAATTGTGATCTAGAACATAAAATATTCAATAGATACAGTACTGTATGATGAACAAGAATATCTGAAGAATATAACTTCTTCCAATTATTCAAAAACACACTATAGGCATAATTTTTGACAATTATTTCTGGTGATGCATTCACTTTAGGTGAGGTGCCCTGACCTTAAGATGTATCAGAGAACCCAAAATCTACAAAACTGTAATTGTATCTAAAATGTCTTCGAAGAAACTCTAGTTAACTACTGACACACAAAACTGTCGTTCTGAGAAGAATGTGCTTCTCAGAACTCAGAATTTTTTTCAGCAAGATTGATTTTTAATATGCAGCCAAATTCTGCTTACAGAGTTTTAATACACTGTAAAGTTAAAGTAATCTGTAAACTGATAGTTACAGGAGAAGATTAACGCTACACTTTTTCTGCTTTCTATCCTCTATGAATATATCCATTTATCTTTATATTTAAGCAGAATTTATCTCAGCAGGAAATCATTCCTCAACCTGACATTGTTGTCCTAATAGATATATCATCACAAATAAAATAAAAGCAAACAAAATCAAAAGTAACTAGAGGAGGGAAAGTTATTAAATTCACTTCAGACATCAGTGGAATTTCACGTAAAGCAATACTTTAATAAAACTCTGAATAAAAAAATAAATGTGTGTTTCAGCTTCCCTGGCACATGCTGCATTTTGCTGAGACCAGTAAAGGGGCAAAGGTTGAATGGATGGATGGATGAATATCTAATTATATATCTTCACTATCCTAAACTACTTTAATCAGAAGAACAGAATACAGAAAATGTAAACAAAAATATTCTGAGATAAACATATTCTGCTCAATAAAAAAGCTATGAGGGGTGTGTCAAAAATTCAAGTTTTAGGGTTTATTTATTACTAATGCTATTTAAAGAAATCAACTTTTTTTTAAAAAAAATACCTTCTAACATGGACACATGTGGAAACCATGACTAGCAATCCCCCTTTCCCCAGAAGATGGTTTTATATTATAATGAAGGATGGGGTAGTTGGGTTTGAAAGAGAGAACAGCATGTTAGTAGAGCAAGTTTGTGCCTTTCACTTGTGTGAAAGAAGACACTATCCACTTACAGCTACTTCCATGAAAGGGGTTTTCCATGGATTGAGAAGAGCACTGGGAGAATGGGTACAGGGTGCCCACGATAACCTCAAGTGAACAACTGGAGATGGGTATGTACCAGCCAGTGTTGGGATTCAAATTTTTT
>AZIM01001589.1:47359-59853 GCA_000516915.1 Ophiophagus hannah
GACAAATCAAATAAATAAAAAATAAATAAAGATGATGAATTGACACTAGTTTCTCACAACACTCACACACACACACACCTTATCCACCTATTTTTGAGCTCTTCTGCATAGTTAGTTACATTGATCTACTTTTCTCTCATTTTTGAATTTAGAGGTAAACATACTGACACAAATTACACTGACTCTTTGGCTTCCTGTTATTGGGCTTCAGCAATGAGGCTAGGCAATGTCACCCCCCTCATGCAGTTTAAAAGAGGGAAGTTTCAGGGCAACAGTCAGTGGATTCCCAACACTCAGCCAGCTGTTTACACTAGATTTGGCTTCTCACGTCCTTCCCAAGGGCCTGGGATAGGCAGGTGCTGTGTTAAAGGTATTGTCTCAGGATGCAAGCTGCTCCAAGTAAAGCAGCCTTTTGCAATTGACTGATGGTGACTTTGTCAATGCCAATGGTGTTCAAGTGGTGCTCCAGTTGTTTTGGGTTTGCCCCCAAAGCACCTATCACTATTGGTACTACTTTTGTTTTCTTTTGCCACAAATGTTCTACTTCTGTTTGTAGGTCATTGCATTTTGTTACTTTGTCCAGTTCTTTCTCTTCTAGTCCGCTGTCTCCGGGTACTGCCATCTCCACTATCCTGACTTATTTCTCTTTCCTGTCATCTGTTTTGGAGTCCTACCCGTTCTTGCTTACAGGTAAGTGGAATTTCTTGCAGACATTCCAATGCACCATAGCTGTTACTTTGTCATGCTGCTGCTTGTAGTCAGTCTGTATGATTTTTTTGCAGCAGTTAATTAAGTGATCTATTGTTTCTTCAGCTTAATTGCAAAGGAGACATTTGTTATCTGTTGTTGTCTTCTCAATTAGATATTATTATTATTATTAATTTTAGCCTTACTTTTTATTATTTACTACGTGGTTCTTCTGACAATATTGCTGATCCTCCTAGCTTAGGCCCAGTCTTGCTATAAACTTTTGAACCAGGATGATTTTGAACTGGTGACTCTTGAGGAAATGAACAGGTTTCTTAGTGATATTAGTTTGGCCATCTATGTACTGGGTTGGGTCCCTCCCAGTTGGATCCATGCCATGGTATTCACCCTATTGAGGCAAGGAGTGATTTGTCCCTCCAGCCTTAAAGGAGGTGAAGGTTTGCCATCTCCTCAAAAAAACATCTTTGAGCACAACCATATTAGATACGTTTTTTCCTACCACCAACCTTCTGGACGTAAAGATGATCAGACAGCAGCTGATGAAAATCCTGGAGAAAACTGATTATCTAGACCCATTTCTATCAGATTTCAGGTTGGGCTTTGGCAGCTAATGACCACAAAGGCCTTTGCACAGCATCAGCTGGTGTGTCACTGCAGAGCTCAATTACTACCTTGAAGACCTATAAAACTGTATATGGTATAGGGCCCGGTTATTTGACGGATTGATTGTCTCTAGTGGTGTCTGATTGGCCACTTTGGCCCAATAGTGGGAGCACACTCAATTAAACAGTGTCAGCTTTCAGGACTAGAAACATACTTTCTCTGACATGGCATATGCCCTCTAGAATAAAGTTCTTCACTGAAATGGGGGTCGCTTGAGGGCATTCCAAAGGACCTTAAAGACTTGAATCTTCTCCCAGGTTTTGGGTTAGGACCCCGTGAGGAACATATGGCATCTATTTTAGATGTTGACTAGATTCATCATCTGTTTATGGTTTTAGGTAAATTGTTATTTTTATATTAACTTGCATTGTGAGCCATAAGAGTCAATCTGAACTCAGGTAGCACCTGTACTGAATGAATGAATGAATGAGGGAGAAGCACACTTTTCTAACTTTTAAGTGTATATACTCCTTGCTTTTAGCCAAGTTCAACACCCCAAATGTTAATAGCAGCCGTGTTACACAGTAAACAATTTGAATGTGTGCATAAGATTCACTAACTCATAGATAATGTAACAATGAACAATTAACTCAATTTTCTGAGCTTGCACAGCATACTGAAATGCCAACTAAGCACAGAAGATGGCCTCACAGTCACGGTGCCAGATGAAAAGTTTATAAATTGCCAAACAGTCTACATAAACAAAGTGGGCAGTTGGAAGTTTAGGCTAGAAGGTCAAGAGCACAGCAAACAGCAGAGAACAAACCAATATTTCATTATATGCTTAGCAACCATTTCAATTCAGTTCTGGTTCAAGGTCTTATCATAGTTTGCCATCACAATGTAGATGCTTTTATAAATTGATACCAAGGTTAAAGCAAATCCTGGAGGGAAAAGGAGGTCAAAATATGGGAAGGAGGGATCAGGTGAAGGCATGTTCCAAATCTTCTAGCCACAGTTGGGAATTACAGTTTGGTTATTATACTTGCACAACTATGGCCTAGAGCTACAGAATGGATCTGGGTTCCTTGCCAGACTCTTTATCTTATTTGGCAAAAGCCACAGTATCCTATCCTGGATTGAATACGACAAGCACCGTATGGTTAAAGTAGCCTAGAGACTGCCATCTAAACTGGGTAGCAGGCTCAGACCTGATTATGAAGTGAAGGACTAGCAAAAAATTCCAGGAGTATAAACTAAACAAAAAGGAAGGAATGGGATATTTGAGAAAAAGGTATGCAGTCACCAAGGTTGTATTTCAGTATTTAGCTAAGTAATAGGACAAGTCTCAAAGAGTCCAGGAGCCAGTATCTTTAGATCTCTTATTCTGAAATGGTTCCAAAGTAATACCATAGCTTTAGACATAAATGTCCTGGTTGCTGAGTAACTGCATTATTTCCATTCCTTAAGTGCTGTACCTTGTATTTCTGTACCTCCTGCCAGAAAATCACTCCATTCCCTAATAAATCTCCTTTCAGGGACACAAAGTGTTGAAACTTAAGAGCTGTGATGGGATTCATCAGAGCTTTACGGAAAGTAATTATTTCCTGAGACGAAATCACCCAATTCTTCTGATGCTGTTGAAAGGAGGGATGGAGAAAAGAAAATACACATTTTATAACGCAATAACACAAGCATTACTAGGGCAAGCTGTCTGATGTTTATCTCTGCATTGACCCCCAATGTTCAGTAGTTCGCTGCATAGACGCAGTAGTCAGCCAGTGTCTCTCTCCCACTCTTCTGTTTGATTTGGGCAAAGTTTCTCTGGAAGGGACAACGAGAAAAAGGAAATAACTAATAATGATTTAGAACATATGACTGTGCTGTAAGGTATGAATTATGAATAGAAAGGGTAAAAGTTTGAAATTGTTTAGAAACATGCAAGAGTAATCACAGACCATGGAAGGTGCAAGTTTAAAACTTCCCTGCCCTGGACAGGACAGTCTTGTGGACAAAAGCCACTCTAATCAATTGTCATGAACACAGACAGACACTGAAAGTTTGTTGTTTTTGGAATGAAGGACACCAAGACATTTGTGGGTCTTCCCATCAAGAAAAGGGGTGCATGGAAGCCAAGTACGAAAGAATAAGCAGACTAAAAAGAAACTGAAAGAAATCAAAGGCAGTGAAAAATCTAAATGCCACTGCAGATCCTACCAGCACAGTTGAAGGAGTCATTTTTAAATGACACAAGAGATCAGGCAATAGTTTGTAAAGCAAATTTGAAACATGACATCTCGTACGTTTCTCTTACCTTCTTCCAAGGTTTTTGAGAGACGTCTTTAAAAAGGAAAGATACTATTAGGAATGGGGGAAAATCTCTTGAAGAGATTCCTTGCACACATGATGCCCCTCCTGAACTATCCCTCAGTCCTGCCTTCCTATTTAACCTGCCTGTATCCCCTGGTACTGCACTCCCTGATCCTGCCAAAACAAATAACTACAGGGAGAAAAAACAAAACAAAACCATTAGTGCCAGGTCAGGATTCCAGCAGTTACCCCCATTTAAATCATGAGTCTCGAGCCAAACTTCCAAAACTTCACAAGGATTTNTGTCACCCTTGACCCTGGTTCCCCCCCCACCCCCTGGGTGTATCATAATTNNNNTTCTCCAATGAGACACATCCATAGCCAAGAATCATCAATCATGCTCTCCAGTTAGAATTTTCAGAAACTTCAGTCACCTAGTTACTATCTTTGCAAACATTTATGGAATGCAGTTTCGGTTTTGCAAGCTGCTGCACTGCTTCCCGCTCCCTTTCTGTTGGCAACTCTAAAANNNNCATAGAAATATTTTATGAGTTGACACCAGTTCAATGGTGCTGTCTGAGCTTGGTTGTTTCCTTGCAGACATTTCATTACCAAACTAGGTAATCCTCAACTTAACAACTGTTCTTTTAGCGAGTGTTCAAAGTTACAACAGTACTGAAAAAGTGACCATTTTTCACACTTACAACCATTCAAGCATCCCCATGGTCATGTGATCAAAATTCAGACGCTTGGCATCTGACTCATATTTATGACGGTTGCAGAGTCCCCAAGTCATGGGATCACCGTGTGTGACCTTCTGACAAGCAAAAATCAATGGGGAATCCAGATTCACTTAACAACCAGGTTACTGACTTAATAACTGCAGTGATTCACTCAACAACAGAGGCAAGAAAGGTCATAAAATGAGGCAAAATTCACCACCATTGTGCCCAAAATTTATGTTGCTAAGTGAGATATTTGTTGAGTGAGTTTTGCTCCATTTCACAACCCTTCTTGCCACAGTTGTGAAGGGAATCACAGTGATTAAGTTAGTTACATGTTAAGTGATTCTGGTTTACCCATTGACTTTCCTTGTCAGAAGGTCATACAAGGTGATCACATGATCCCAGGACCATTGTAAATGTGAATCAGTGCCAACTATCTGAATTTTGATCACGTGACCATGGGGATGTTGCAATGGTGGTAAGGGTGAATAATGATCATGTCACTTTTTTCAGTGATGTTGTAACTTTGAATAGTCACTAAATGAACTCTTGTAAGTCAAGAGCTACCCATAGAACTGAAATCAAAAGGAAATCTCCCCCACCTTCAACATATATAAAGAGTTCACTGTTCTTTGAGATAGAAAAAAAGGAAAAGGCCAGAACCAGCCAGATATATGTCATGTCACAAGGCTTTAAGACATTTAACAATCAATATGATCGTCATGTGACAACATAGCCGTAAGTGAAACAGACTCCACGCGATATGATTAATTCTGCTCACTTTGCTGCATATTTCATTTTTTAATGAGTGCATTTAATCACTCTCAATAATAAACTATCTTCCAGATGGTAAAAAGCAATATTTTGTTCCAGTTTCCTGGATAAACAAAATGTAGTTTATACATTAAATTAAAATATATAGTCATGGCAAACAATTAAAAGTAAAATATCGAAAGCTTACATCTTTATTCAGATATTGTTCATACATTTGTTAATTGCACTTGTAGCCACAGAAATCAGAAACAAGCTTAAAAAAAAAGACAACTGAAATTTCTTTTTTAGTTTCTGACTCCAATTGTGCCAATTCCAACAATAACAGAGACTGTGGCATTTGCATTAACTAAGTTTTCTTAATTTAGCATGAGCCAATGCTACAGATGTAGCATCATGAATGCAATACTATAATGACTGTTCTTACCCAACACCAGCTAGGCCAGGGGTATCAAACTCAAGGGCCGTGAGGTGCTTAAATCTGGCCCGTGGGCTCAGCCTGGAAATAGCAAAGGACCAGCCCTNGGGGCCGCATGTGGCCCCTCGCACCCCATTTTGCCTGGCAGGGTGCTACAGGAGACATCCATCCCATCTCCCCAGCCAGCCCACGAAGAACTACAATACTGATCCAGCCCTCAAAGAAATCCAGTTTGACACCCCTGAGCTAGGCGTACTCTCCTGTTTATGTAAGGACTGCATTGCTTAGAGGATGATAACTCCATATTACACAAAGACCCAAGTAGAAACAAACACAACTTGCCTTCCATGGTTCTTGTTTCTTTTCCTGTTCCTGCATTAAAATGTCTTCTGCTGCCTCTTTCATATGTAGCTGAAAGCAAACACGACAAAACAGCATATTGATTACTTGCATGGATATTAATAGTGATGTTGAGGATATCTTCATTCCTTGAAGGATATCCTAACTCTGGTCAAGATTGATTAAGCTTCCTTTAAAGAACGAGGTTATATTTTCTTCAATCTGGATGGTCAAAATCTTAACATTTGAAGCTAATGAGGAAAAGGCATCCAGATTTATTCCTGAAATGACATGGGCCTGAATAGACCACTACTGAAAAAGAACAGCTGCCTTAGATATACTAATACATTTTCCCTCAAACTATTATTCCTCCTAGTTAGGAAAGTAACCTGATACACTTAACAAACTTTGAAGAAATGAAAAAGAACAGAAAACAAAGCCAGGCTTAATCTCCCAACTCTACATCCATAAAGTCAGTGAAGTGAAGCCTCTGCAGATTCAACAGTTTTCCTCTTTGGAGGGGTACCAAGTTAAAAACTCCTTCTTATTCAGTAGATTCATTGCACCATCGAGCCAATAATTCTTTCCTACACTCAATGAAAGGCCTGGCTGATAGCCAGACAGGGACTCCATCTATTTTACTATCGTGCAGAAGAAAGGATCAATACAGTTCTTGATAGAAGACCGTGCCCTAGGTGGGAGGATGAGCAACAGCTGCAGTGTGAGAAAAAGACAATCTGAGCATGAAGGAGCCAGTCTGTTGTCTTCAGAATCTGCATTATTCTGCGAGCTTCCACATGGACTGAATTGCATTTGTGCCTCAATGAAGGAGGGACTATGGATGATGGAAAGAATCTTGCAATGATCAAGGTCTTTACCTCCCACCAGCAAACTCTGGAATGCTTGCCAGATGTAGAGGCCCATCTTCAAGAGCCACTTTCATTTTCAGTGGCTTACAGGAATACCCACTAAGGGATCCGTCAGAAGAAAAACTGCCTACCAAGTCATCTGTACTATCTTGCATGCTTCTTATGGTCATTGATTTTCAGATGATCAAGTACTCTGAGGTATTCACAATTCAAACTACATGTCACTAGAGTGCCATATAAATTGTTAACATATTACCTTTGGTGTTTCCCACGTTCCCAAGTTTTTATGGGTATAAAACTGCGGCAACCACTTATTCTCTAATCTCCTCTGGGCGTACTTTTGAACGTCTAACAAGATTACAGGACAAACATGTTCGTGAAGTACTTGCCCCCAGCCTCCACGTGACTTCATCACCTAGTAAAGACATTCAGGGGAACCACAAAATGTTTGAGAGTAAAGCAAAGTCAAGTCAGTTTTAGATTACTGGGCAATTACTAAGACAAAACAAGTGAGGAAAATCCAAAATTCATTTGAAATGGATTGATTGATATTTGAGGCACGCTGTGCACTGCCTTCACTCTAAAGGTTTTCTGTATTTAGAGTTCCATTCAAAATATATTCTGCTATATTGCATGATGAGAAATATTTCATTCTTGGCAAGAAAGAAAAGAGTGCCTCAAATTACTGAATGGTTCTAAAATTAGAGAATTTCACCCCTACTTTAAGAGTGGCTTTTCAGAAAATAAAAATAAAAATTCCAATTAAAGCAAAACTTAGATCATTAAAATAATAAAGCAATTATTTCTAAAACAGTTAAATAATAAAACAGATAACACACTTACGTAACTTAGATAAACAAATATTTGTTGAGCTCCTTCCTAAATTGTAACCAAGAGGAGGATTGCTTCAGCAATAATGGGAGACATTCCCCAACTAGACCTTTTCATGCAGAAAGCAACATTAACCAGAGATGCTCAATATATCTCTGTCAGGACCAACCAAAGTTGCCTAATTGATGTTCCAGAAGTATAGAGGGGATGTTTAGGAGGGGCAGTCCTGTAAATAGTTTGGTCCTAAGCTATACATGATTTTAATCCATCACATGGTCTTTGTTTTATAGCCCAGTGTGTTTTGAATTAAAGAAGTCCTTCTTCAGAGCTACTGTGTCTATAAATCAACTTCAGCTTTTTAAGGGAAATAATTTCCACTGTAATAGAGTTTTCATAAAACCCCTTAATTACTTTCTATTATATACAGATAAAGGAATATGAACTCCTTACTAGACAATCTGTCAAATCTCGGGCAACGTTTGCATCTGTTGTCTTCCTTATAAATTGATATACCCCAGTCATCATGTCAGGCACACCTAAGCCATGCTGAATGTAAATGATGGAGGTTGTAATCCAACTCAGTGTAGGAAAGATAGTATAAGCATAGCTTCCACCTATGTGGAAACAGCTAAAATGAACATAACCTACACTGATAAAATGCACAGGTGTCTATAAATTGTCATCTAAAAGAACTTTTTGTTAATATTATGTATAAGAAGAGACTCAAAAGTTAAACTTGGGCAAGAATTACACTTTATATGTCTGAGATATTTCAACTCATTTATGCACATTTACTGTATTTCCAAAACATAAACATATATAACTCCAGGCCCACATGCTAGGTAATATTAAACACATTTAATAAGAAAATATGTTAATTTCAGCAATCTTAAAAGTAGGGGTGAAATTCTCTAATTTTAGAACCATTAAGTAATTTGAGGCACTCTTTTCTTTCTTGCCAAGAATGAAATATTTCTCATCATGAATATAGCAGAATATATTTTGAATGGAACTCTAAATAAAGAAGACTTTAGAGTACTCAAAAGCCAACAACACACTTTCATGATTTCAGAGTGAAAAATTATTTGCCTGCTCAGTAAATAGACCATGCCAGGGGGAGAAGTACCAAATCCTGAGCCCCCCAATGAAGGAAAATTCATATATTTTTAAAAATATTAATTTGCATATGTTTTATATGCATATTCATGTTTATAACATTTGCAACTATGTGTATATTCATTTGCCAAACATTTTAATCTCTTGGCTGCAAAAACCTCAGCTTATATTTTGATTCTCTAATATTTATCTATATATCTAATATTTTGAAGTAATGTGTAATATTCTTTTCATCATTTTTATATAAATCTTACACATATTCATTCCTCTACAAGTATAAGTGAATTATCAGTTCATATAAGATAATAGCTGTTGTGGGAAACATCTTTAAATATGCATCCAACATTCCTATAGAAGTCCATTAAAAGTATTTATTGAAAATAGGGACTATGCTATCTCCTGAAGAAACTTGTTCAACATTACTGATCTTCTAAGAAGGCTTCTAAGAAGTCCATATTCGCCAGTGTCTATGGAAATTTCGCAATCATCCAAGTCATGGTTGTTCTAAAGGTGCTTTCTCTAGAAAGCAACTGGATTTTCTTGGGTTTCTGTTTTGAAAATGTTTCACTTCTCATCCAAGAAGCTTCTTCAGTTCTGAAGAAGAACTGAATTAAACTGAAGAAGCTTCTTGGATGAGAAGTGAAACATTTTCAACCCCTCCCTGCCCCCCAAAAAGTCCAGTTGCCTTTTGGAAAAAGCACATTTGGGATACATTAGCCAGTGCTTACATTTTAAGTCTTAAGCTGAGCTACCATATCAAGACAGGGTCAGATTATCCTATTCTTATTATTATCCTATTCTTATTATATTATTATGTAATTATTATTAAATTATTATTATATTATTATCCTATTATTATTATCCTATTCTTATTATATTATTATGTAAAGCTCTAACTCTTTGGAGAAGACTGTAATGCTGGGAAAGGTGGAAGGAAAGAGAAAGGGATGACCAGCAGCAAGGTGGATGGGCTCAGTTTCAGTGCTGATGGGTAGACCTGAAAGACCCAGTTAGGGACAGATTGTCACAGAAAACTGATCTACATGGTTGCTATAAGTCAACAACAACTTGATGGCACAATTGCTGAAATCAACATTATCATCAAATACTTATTCTGCTGCCATCTAGTGGTCATCCGGATTTTGCAGCCCACATTATGGTAGTTTTACTCTTGGGAAAACATTCGTTTATATGGAACAGTATGTACCTTTGCAACCTACTTAATCTGTAAAGGTGTCATTCCCTGCTTCTGTGGGGCTGCATTTTGAAACACAACAACAACTTTTACATAGAAGCCTGGTTTTATTTAAAGGGCATCCAATTAAGCAAAAACACAATGCGTATTGGCCACCAGGAAAAATATAGCTTAGTACGAAGTGCACAATAAGATGTGCAAACTAACCAGCATCATCTTCTGCTAACATTTTAAATGCAGCCAGTTACCTGCTCTTGTTCTTCTTTTGTTGCTGGGCTGTCAGGTCCAAAGAAATATTTCTTGTTTAGATATTTCTTTTTAATGTCTTTAGATTTTTCATCTCGTTGTACTTTATTTTTGTGTAACATTCTTCTGAATTGCTCAATGTCTATCCAGCACAGGAGATCCGCACTACAAAAGAAACAATATGTTTTTATCACAGCATCATAAATATTACTTCAGGCCAAGGATGGGTGAGATTGGAGGAGATGGTCACCATCTACCATCTACTGACATCACCAGAAAGGGCAGGTTCCATCCTCCATCCCCCCTCCTTTTTTTTTTTAACTGTTTTAGGCTGAAGATGAAAACAAGTACGGAAGGCCTTTAGCAAATAAATTGTTCCTATCCACACCTTAAATTACCCCATCCCCATCCTCTGAAATCACCATTCTTCTAAGTGGGTTCTATTATTCATAATTCTTCAGGCATATATCCAAATGAAATTCTATAATCTGAATAAACATGGATACAATGGCACTGAGTAATTATTCTATGCAACAGGAACTTTGCCGCTCAGTCCAAGTAACTCTCTCATATACCTACAGGAGCAGTGAAGATTGACAAAGGTGATTTGGCAACCTCCACAAGCTCTCTAATAGGATAGATCACTGGTGATGTCAGCAGCTTCTACGAACTTGTCCACTTTTTCAAATTGATGGTATTATATAAAATGAAAGGAAATCCCCATGTAAGCTACCTGGAATTCTTGGAGGAAAGGTGGGTATACAAAGCTAATAAATAAATAATAAAAATAAATAAAAAAAATAAAACTGATGAGGTTGACCTCTATTGACTATGGATGCATCTATGTATCCTTTGGAATAATGTGGAAGAAATTTGTCATACCTTCAACAAGGATGATTTTCAACTCTCTGGTCCAACTATTTAACCTGGGATTCCTGTTTAGCTTCCAAACCTGGGTAAGGTCTGCCACAGGCTGTTTTGCTGCCACATATTGAAGGAGTGGAATTATAGGAGAATAAAAAACAGCAGGGACAACATTTTCCTGATTTTTGCTGATCTCATAAAAATGTAGGAGGGGGGCGGGGTAGCTGATTCTTGGATGGGTGACCATGAGGAAAACCCAGGAGGACTATAAATTAGACTGGGGAATTGCAAAATATCCTGCAAGAAGCCAATAGCAAATCACTTGTATATTATGGGCAATAAAAGTAATGGAGTTGACACTGATTTAATTGCAACAACGGGTGTAAAATTATTACTATGGCAATTAACAAAGCTTTTGGTGTTCTTTAATAGCTGTTGTCTTATTAAAGCACCTTGTAACCTTCATGTATTGTATTCCAGATCCAAGAATTTCCTAACTTGCATGGCCAAACACATCTGGAAGATGCCATGTTAGAGAAGGATATATTAATAGCTTCCTAAATGGAAACAGTATTGACCAGTTCTGGAGAACCGGTAGTGNAAATTTTGAGTAGTTTAGAGAACCAGCAAATACCACCTCTNCACCCCCACCAAGCCATACCCACAGAACCGGTAGTAAAAAATTTTGAATTCTACCACTGCCATAAGACCCCAAAGTCTCCTTCCTTTATGTTTCTACACTGCATGGTGGACCAGAGGACATAGGTCTTACGTAGTACAAAGAACAGGGATTTCTTTCTTTGAAAGTAATTGGCTCATTTACACACTCCATTTACTATTCCAACAGACTTAAGATTTTAAAACTCTTTACTTCAGCCCAAGTAAGTTAAGCTTGGAAACTACTTTATCTAATCTATAAAATGTCATGTGCCTTAATTGCACACATGTTACAGCTTTGCAAAACGTTAATTCACAGATTTGGTTCAGCATATCTCTAAATTGAGCCAACTTTCCTACTGCTTTAGAAAATGGAATCGAATGGTCAGATCTGAAGAGAAAGGATTGGGAAAACCAAACCAAATCAAAAACAATGCTGTAAGTTGAAATGTCACGTTTAATTGTTTTTTTCAAACTGATTTGAATTGTTACATTGAATTAAATTGGTATTTCTAAGTGAATCAGGTATTCAAACTGAGCAAGAATCAATTTCCACAGGCTAGTAGACATCACCGCTAGATTGATCTTATTGCACAGGCCCTTCAGAACAAAACAATGTTGAGAAACACTGATCTATATTGCTATAGCAAACCTCCTGGCTTATGTAAGCTTTGCACTTGAAGCACACTGTTCCAGAATTCTTGTAAAATCTCATTAAAAGAAAAATACTTTGCACTGAATGCTGGATGCATGACATAGCAAAATTTCTTCCATTAACCCAGGGGTGGGATTCTGCCAGTTCGCACCTATTTGCTAGAACCGGCTGTTAACATTCTAAGCAG